>JAUMTR010000006.1:16835703-16890557 GCA_032270685.1 Microctenopoma stevenorrisi
TAATGTTTATCAGTAAATTACAGAAAATAATGAACTTTATCACAATATGCTAATTTTTTGAGAAGGACCTGTATACATTTTAAAATTATCATTTGAAATGTAAAATCTATTTTGTATATTGTATTAAATTTGTTGTTTATATTGTTTTTGTCAACATCAGATTGAAATCTGCAAACAGAAAACTGTTTGAATTCACAATATTATGTGGTTTTCAGTGCAGAGATCATGGGGACTAAGTCATACATTGTTCTGCATTTTGAAAGACTTTCTTTCTCAAAATAATCTGTTCACAGGATACACAAAATATATTTGATTTGATGGACCCCTTGCGCAGCAGACATGGATCACTCCCATTTCATCTCACCGAACACCCGCAGACATTACGCCCACCACGTCAAATCTATGGATGTGGAAATGTGATGTCTAATTGAACAGGTAAAATTAGTATTTATAGTAGCGTTACATGTTTTTACTGAGGTGGTAAAGAAAATAAAACTGTTTCTGCACTGGATCTGGATTTTTGAGTGCTGTGCAGGTGGGGCCAGTTCATTACATCAAATTCTGCTGCTTGCTTTATTTGTGGACCTGGCTTTGTGCACAGGAATACACAGCATGTGTTGTAGTATTTACTGTGCCTGTGGGCGCAAACAATGAAACCAACTTAGACAGTTTATTATGTTTGTTTCTTAGAAGTTGAAACTGATGGTTCAAGATTGTTTCTTAAATTTCAATTATATTAGGAATGTAGGAAATCAAACACTTGGGTTGACCCGTGTCTCTCACCTGTGGCAGTTGCCACATAATCCGTGACCGTTTGACCCCACAAAGACAACATCGGACAGAAAGCTAAACAGTGACATAACTTGTCTCCATTCAGCGAGAAATGAAAAGGGTGATGCCGTAGCCCAAAGTGTTAGCAAGCAAAACATGCAACATCTTGAGTTACTGTTGTGTGATAGGAGTTTCATGGCAACAGTAATCCAAAAGCAATCAAATATAAGCGTTGGCTCAGGATGCAGAATGTTGAAGGTGCTTTGTTCTCTGCACAGCTCAGATGTGGAAAAAAAGGAGAGATGCTGCAAATATCGGTGTGGGAAAGGCGAAGGCCTGTGCTGCCATGGAACACTAATGAACCCCCGCTGCTGCTGTTTGATTACAGGGTCAGTATAGTTATATTATGAAGTCCGACCAGTGCTTCTGTATGAACTGCAGGTTTGGATGAAACTGGAACTTTGCGTGTAAAGGAAGCAGCAGCTGTGGTGCAGGCTTTGGAATGAGATGAGCTGCTGCAGGGACCTGGTGGTAGCAGCAGAAAACGAACAGAAGCCAGGCAGCACTGCAGTCATTGCTGAGGGCCGGTCTCAGTTTAGCACTGCTTGTTTTGTTAATTGAAGGTGCACATGGTGGAGGGGAGGGGGGGTTGTTCAGATGTCAGAGTAATGGTCACATTCAGCTACTACATTCTGCAGTTTTATTATATACATGTTGTGGCATTGTGCCTGTCAGAGATAATTGTGGCTAGAAGCTTCGAAGACATCTTATTTTGAAAAGGTGGGTGGGAGACTCCTCCAGCCGGTGAACATGCTGTCCTACCTGTGGGATGCTTCGGCCTGAGGCAGGCCACATAAGGTGTGTTTTGCCCTGCGCCAAACTTAATTTTAACACAACCCTGACAAATTATCCATTGTTTCGAAGTAAGACGCCTCTTGATTCAGTCTGCCACATTGCTGCCACAGCTGTTTTCGTTTTGGAGCAGTGGGAACTCGCAAAACATAAAAGTTTCTCTTCGGCTTTTCTGCTGAAGAAAAATGTCTCGTGCTAAAAGGCTCAAACATTTGCATTACAACATTTCAGCCAACAAAATGCATTCAGGACTAAGAAAGTCTAAAAGCTTTCTCTAAACCTGAAGCAGAAACTTATATTTTATTTTAGCCCTCCCAAAGATCTTCCTACAGAACATGCACCACAAAAATGTCAGTTTTTGTACTGCCGTCACCACTTTGTTAAAAAAAGTGTCTGCCTAAACAGAACTGAGCGAAAAACTGTGCAGAAAGATTTTTTTTCGTGCCACAGATGCCGTCATACTTTGATGTTTGGTTCATGTGTGTTTCATTTGAGTTCATGAAAATAGATTTGCCTTGTAATAAGTATGAATTAAGTTTTAGTCATTTCCGTTTTTTGGAGCCAGGCTACGCTTCTTCATGTGGATCTTCTACATGAATAAATCTTCTTCCCATCGTCTGTTCCCTCTCGGTTGTGTTCTGCCAGCGAGTCTTTCATTCCCTCGGGGAAACGCACAACGTGGAAGTTAGATTTGATGACTGTGATGTGCAATAGAAATAAATCTGTCGGTAAATGAACCATGTTGTGCTTTTCTGGAGGAAGTGACACTTTGGCTCCACAACTTTTCAACACAAATTACTGAAAGCTTCATATTCTCCTTAACTCTCCAAAATAGAGGTATGGTAAATAAAATATACTGTGGTTTAGCATCTCCTATCAACGGACGTTTTGGCTGTAGAACAGTGGTTATAGTTGTAATCAGAAGTTTTATTTCTGTGAAATACCACCAGGCCCTTTTTTCTGATCGGTCAGTTATTATGTCATTTTATTAAATGTATTAATATGCACAGTGTGAGCAAACAGCTGGAAAGCAAAAGCTGCTGTTGATGTGCAACCGATCAAATGACCAAAGCCAGTTGGAAAACTTATATTACCATATTCAAATAGGAGTACAAATGAGGCATGAGGCGTTTAAAACTGTTTGCTGGTTACTATTATGTCTTGTCATCTCTGATTTCACATTTGCAGTAGTTAGAAATCCGGCTTCACGTTTGTTTTTTGTTGCTTAAAGTTACTGATTATTTGATAATAAATATATATATTTTTTTGCTTGCTCTGCTCTTTTCATCTAAAGCTTCAGGCTGCAGTTTTGTCAACAATGTTTTGGGCATTTTGACCAGTCCTCCTAAAAGAAAAGGGAGACCTGAGGGTGCATTACTACTCGCAGCCATAAAACCAGTGTGTGTGTTTATTTTTACTCACTCATTTTATCACTAGTAATTCAGTCCTTACCAGAGAAACACTAGTTCAAATATTTACCGGTCATAAGGCATCGTGTTGAACTTTGCCCCCCCCCCCCCAGGTTCAGGCGCGTTCACTGTGCCGCGCGCTCTCACAAGTATTTATGGGCTCGATATACGACAACAACGCGCGCGCTTTGTTTTTCTTGCAAATCTCTATGAGCCACAAACGCGCCCTGTCCTCCCATCAACCATTTCCAAATCAAAGCGGGATAGGAGGTTTACAGCCAGTGCACATGCCCGTCCTGAATAAACTCTACCCCCCCCCAACCGCCGTGCACGCGGGCGCGCCCAAGCTAAGAATTTGCAGCCGCGCGCTGCTGCTGATTGTCGTGACTTGTTATGAATCAAACAGAAAAATGAAAAAGCTTCACCGTGACAGGTGAGGTTAAACACACTGGGCATGACAGTAAACTACACGAATATTACAGTTTTAAGTAAAATACAGGAATGTTTCTCGTGTCAGACACATGCTGAAAATATATTTTGGGAATATAAACCTATTAAACAAAGGGGTATACAAATATTAAGACTAAATGTACAATACACTACTTTTTATATCAATATATTAATCTGATTTATGCTCCAAAAATTAAATATCAGCCAGCTCATTTACGTTTATATGTAAAATATAAACTACACCTGAGAAAATACAACATATTAAGGGAAATTCAAGGTACAATCTGTAAAATAACAAGATAAAATCACAAGTTCTACCAAATGTCAGATTCATGTTAGATGCAGCAAAAGTCCCCAGATGTCAGCATTAGGTGAGTCTGAGTCTGACTCACACACGTATAGTATTTAAATGTTGGAGAGTCAGGTGAACATTGACGTTGGTCTTTTTATAACTGATAATCCTAAATTAACTTACCAAACACAAAAAATAATATTTTCTATATATAGATATATATATTTTGTCACAAATTAATATTTAAAAGCGCTAGTGTTTGCAAAAAAGAGAAGCTGTATTAAGCTGTAAGCAAAAATAAAGAAATTATAAATGTTTGTGAGTATAATACTGTTATTGGGAGGTTATTAAAACTTAGCAATGAAATATCAGTCACTATGGAAACGTTTTCTAAGACTATCACACACTACAAAGAAAATACTACAGGAAGTTGAGAAAAGTGATAAATTCCACAATAATATCATAATACAGCATCTTTTTAGAGAAATAATAAACTGGAGATTTGTCTTGTGTAGTGTGTAGAGTGTAAAGCAGCAGGAAGTAATATTAATAAATTTGGGAATAACATCACTGCTCTAACTTTACCTGAGAGATCAGCTGACCTGTAACACTGTAGGTCTCGTAATAACTCTTCAGGCATCGGAGGCTGTTTTACATTTGATGGTTTATCAAACATCCTCTCTTCACAGCTCACTATCAGCTAAAGCACACCGTCCTTGCTGCTGCGCTAATATCAGTCTAATGGAAAGTAATATAGATATGGAGATTTCTGCAGGTGTCAGAAAAACAGATATGGTGTTGATTTAATTCAATGTGCGCACGCGTGGACAAACGCGAGATGCACCCCCCCATGTACATGTAAGAAATGTATAATAACCCAAAAATCAAAATGAACTCACACATATTTAGATGTGAAAGTCTGGAAGTTTAGGTTGAGTTAATTCTGATGCGTAAAAAGGCAAAAACGCAGGAGTCATTGAGAAAAGTCGCGTTTCGACCCCAGAAAACTCCTTCAAATCTTTTCAAACCGAGCGAATCAACGGACACGAGACACTGCGGCTTGTCTCGTCAAACACAGACTCCTGATACATACTTGAAATAAACCTCTTTTCCTGGAGTTTATTCAAACAAACATGTTACCATAAACACACGGGGACTTTGAATCACCTTGTTGTATACAGTCGAGGCTAATGAACTTTCTTCTGCAAAGTTTTACATTGTACAAAACACGTTGCACTCAAGTTAAACATGCGGGGTTTAGTCTTTTTTTGTCCTATTTCAGCAAACAACATGACAGAAACATTTTACGGCCACTGAACAGGAGTGAAGCGGGCCGGTGGCGCCCTGCATAGACGGTAAATAGAAAGCACACAGAAGCGGTATAAAATATATACAGGAAAAGCTACGTTTCTTCCTTTCTCATAGTCTCTGATGGTCGACACTATTATGGGTTTTTTTTTTTGCAAATCCTTAGTTTGGGCGAGGAACCCCAGCCAGTCTTTAAAAGCAAGCAAGCGCACAAAAAGTAAAAAAAATCCCATCGACTGTTTTCATATGTTCAGCTTTAGCGTGCGTGTGTGTGCGTGTGTGTGTGTGTGCGTGTGTGTGTGCGCGCGCGTGTGTGTGTGCGTGCGTGCGTGCGCGCGTATTTACATTTATATATGCACACTGCATGGATGTAACACGTCTTCATCATCTTTTTAAAAATCCAAGGAACCTGGACATTTCAACTGCTGTGCAAGTTCATAGGTAAACACATTAAACCCGCATAATCCATATTTTTCTTTTTTCAAAAATGCAACTGATCCAGTTTAGTTGTCTCTGTTTCCCCCGCGCGCAGGTCGCCTCCACCCTCCGACACCGTGTCCGTTTGTCACATATAGATTTATTTTTATCTAGAAAATGTGCGCCTCGTCTTTGTCCCGTCAGCTGTTGTACTGACAGGCGTTCAGGCTCGACCCGGGACTCTGCAGGCCGCTGTATCCAAACGTCGGGTGCTGTTTGGATTTGAGTCTCAGAGTGGCCAGGCTGGAGTTGCACGTGTCCCGGTAGACGCTGTACGGGGAGCCGGGGGGTCCGTACGGACACGCGGACGACGACATGGCGGAGTTGATGCTCGACGTGCCGATCCCGTTCAGGTTACTGATGTTGTTCAGACCCGGGGTGGGCATGCCCGGCACGGCTGAGTGGCCCATCCCGGAGGCCATGGTCATGGACGAGATGGAGTTGGGCGCCGAGAACATGGACTGTGAGGTGAGGGGGCTCATGGAGTTGAAGAAGGTGAAGTTCTTGGTGGAGAGCGGCGCCGGGGTGAGGCCCTTGTTGGTCCAGTTGTTGTAGGTGTAGGCCGGGTACATGTCGTCGTAAGGCTGCATCAGGCCGCTGAACTGCGGCAGGTAGCTGTTCTTACACAGGTCCATCTGCTGGTTCCGCTCCCGCTTCCTCCACTTGGCCCGACGGTTTTTGAACCACACCTGGAGCAGACACACTGGGTCAGTACGGCACAGGCGACGCTGCGCGCGTAAATATGTTGGATTATACATTAGAGACGTGTGCAGGAGACAACTCTACAACTAATACAGCTCCTTTTGAGTCTTCATTTAAGTTCTGTTCTCAGATGTCAGAACGAGACTCAAGTCGATAATAATAATAATTTCAGAAACAAAACTTTTTTTAACATTTATTTATGAACACGACATAATTTAATGTCCTGTAGACGGTGTCACTTTAACCACAGTGCTCCACTGGGACTTTGTAACAGAGCTGTTTTCACATTTCTTTCCCCTGAGAATACATCAAGTCTTCTTATTTATCTCCTACTAAACGTCACTGCAGCAGCTGCTCTGGTTTCAGAGTCATGCAGTAAAATCCGCATTTAATTAGCATGAAATCGTTTCTTGAAAACTGAACCTTTAATGTGAATAAAACAAGGGAAACGGCAGCTTTCACTTTTCCATATCTGTTCATTTTTACACGCGTTTGGATATTTGTCCAAGAACAATGTAATAATATGAATTCGCTTATTTAAATAAGCTCAAAACAAACTAGTAAATTACTTACTTAAATTTGTCCCAAGATATTTGTTACTTTAAATATAATTTCAGTCAAAATATTTACATTTATGAAATTGTATTGAAAGACATGTTACAATTATAACATCACTCATGGAGACACGTGAGCGCATCGTATTATATTTTAGTTTTTAAATTAAATAATCCAAATAATTTGAACAGATATTTACTGTATTAGATTAGAAAATGTCTCGGGTCAGACTGCCCAGAAGAAAAATCTCGCGCGCCTCTGGATGTGCTCACGCTTTATTGAAAACTGACAAAATATCCGTTGGTCGGCACTCTGCGAGTCATTTTTAATTCATAGTAGAAACAGTTTACAAGTGGGGCCATCACGCCAGCCCTCGGAGGCTATTTATAGACCCGCAGAGAACAGGGTGCTGCGGACAAATTGTCCACAAAGACGTGAGCGATGAGACAGAGCTGCGGAGGAAACGCGCCGGCTGCGCGTCACAGCGCCGAGACTCCAGATCCGTGTTCCGAATAAAATGGATTTATATCTGATTTTCAATGGTCTGTTAACGAGCCAGAAAGTCATTAGAGCCAATTCAACTCTGAAATTCAAAATAATGTCACTCAGCCTCCACAGACTCTGTCGAGCTTCTTCAAACGCTCGTGGTCCTAAAAGGTCAAGTCCCAACACTTTCAAATGTCCAAACATTTTATTAAATGCTGCGACATGAATCAGAAATCCTCTGCTGCGCCACGACGCGCTCTCTACAGTGATTCTTCTCTTTGGACTCTGTCAAAATAAAAGGCTGCACTGTTTAACATTCACCCTCCTCCTTGCATCCAGCAGAAAAAAATCCAGCACTTTAAATTTGTTCTGAGACTTTTTACATTTTTTCCTCTGCACTTTAAATAGCTGCGTGCATTTTTTATGCAATCCGAGACTGTGGATTCTGTGAGGACGGGCCGCCAGGCGCCAGTTGCTGGAAATGAAAACCCACTGCAATTGTTTTGTTTAAAGCACATTTCTTGCATCCACATATTTTCAGGGAAATAGCATTCACACACATTTCTACCTGTGCGTAAATACGGTGTTTGCGCCTGTAAAAGCCTCCTGCTGCGCTCTGCCTTTAAAAGTCCTCATTCACACAGATCTGGAAAAGGTTCAACGTGCGTTTTGTTCACATTTTTATTTCCAGCCTGGTTCTGAAACATCCTCCCTCAATAACTAGAACCACACGATGTTACTATTCATTGCACAGCTCGAGGTAGATTTGGCGACGTGAGCAGACTCGTCTATGGGGAGAAACGAGGCTCCAGACTGGGTGATGGAGTCGTCAAAGATAAATCCTCAGCTGGCTCCATTAGCAGCGCACGTACACCCTTAACAAGCTTGTGTCGTTTCCCACAGACCCAAACACAGCTTGCGTTTCTGTTCAGTTTTCAGCATGAAACCTGTTTAAAAAACGCGTTTTCTTCCTGCTCGTGCAGGAATTTACTCACATGCTTTAATTAATTAATTTTTTTGGGATCCGCTGTGGACAGTCAGGCATTGCTGCAACATAATGTCTGTTAACGCTGCACTTTTGAAGGTATCCCAGTTTTTTGTCAACAGCTTTTCTGCAGCGTGTCTCTGAGTTATGTCGCGGATTTAGTTTCTGACTGAGCCGTTTACACGAACCCGGTTAAAAAGGCTGGATTTGCACGTTTCAGCCCAGTAAGAGCTGGAGAGTTAATAAAGTCTCTCTAATGCCACACACAGTGTTACAGTGTGTGTGTTTTATCAGATCTCCTGACACAAAACTAAAGTGATTTTTCTCAAGCACAAATCAATGGTGCGAGAATAGGATTTAATGACATTTGTGAACCTGTGTCAGTTATTCGACCTTATATTTAATTATTCGACTTCGAGTTTCTTCATTTATTTAATTTAAAATTTATTCCACCCAAAAAACACAGTTTTGGTTTTTTGTCAAACGCATTGCGCACACTTATTTCTTACCCGAACTCTGGCCTCGGTCAAGTTGGTCCACACGGCGATCTCCTCCCTGGTGCTCATGTCCGGGTAGCGGTTCCTCTGGAAAGTGGCTTCCAGCTCCTGCAGCTGCTGGCTGGTGAAGTGAGTCCGCTGCCGCCGCTGCTTCTTCTTCTTGGGGTCGTCCGCGTTGCCGTCATCGCTTCTGTGTTCAGCATTCCTCTCCTTCTCTGTGGGCCATAAGTCGGAGTGGGATTACCACATGCTGCCAACTAGTCGTATTTTGAATTGTATGCAAATAAGATCATTACACTCAATAAGTGGGTTTTTGCAGCAACAACGGTGAAACGACTGAAGACTGGAAGTCAACGTACAGCAAAGGTCAACGACCGAAAAGGCCTTTCAGCATGAAATAAGCAAAGCCGAAGCTATAAACAAATTATTTACACAGTTCTTCATAAAAATAAGCACAACTAGTGACAGAATGGAGGCAAATGTTTCCACATGTCTGGGGTTCCTATTCATTCTTTCAAACACACTTGGATCGGTGTCAGTGAGGAGCTCGGCCCACTCTTATCTCCCAACAACTATCTAGTATCGTGTCCTAAGAAGATTGCCTCATTAAACTGAAAGGTCAACACGTGCAAAGGTAATCACAGGCAGGGAATGGTGTTGAATGTTTGCCGAGGATAAAAAGCAACTCAAACTTTATCCCACAGTATTTTTTTTCTTAATTACAATTATTTAATTAATATAATTATTAATAAATGATATTCAGCCGTTTTCCTTCTTGTGTGAACCAAGAAATAAGATGGAGACTTTGTTTTTCAAAAAAATGTGGCAAAAGCTGAGGAGTAAAAAGCTTGTCCAAGAATTGTTAATACAGACCTTCTGGTTTTCAGTTTAGATTGGTGGATAGGCTCAATATTTATAGTTTGTTTTAATGCATTTACTGACAGCAGGCCAGGCTGTTCTGCACATTTTTCCCTGACAGACCTCAGGATCCTGCCAAGTGTTTGCTTCAGCCAGAGCAATAAACAAGACACGGGGTGTAACATTTCGGTGTCTTTGAGCAGAAAAGGACGAAACTAACTCACTGCTGGCTTTTAATGCATTTTATTCCTGAGCATTTTGCAGCGCAACTCGCGGAAATGAACAGTGAATGCAGGGAGAATAAGCAAACACGGAGACATGGGCGACACCTAAAATACAGCCTCCACATGCATCAGTAACAGCCCGCATCCAAACAAGTGAAACAAAGACGTAAGATACACTCATTGCACTGAGAAGGAAGAACAGAGTTGCTGTGACCGTGTACCTGCCAACTCTGTGTCTGAAGACTCGCTGCTTGAGTTCTCTAAAGTTTCTCGGCTGCTGTTCGAAGCTCTCGGTAAATGAAACGCGGGGGCCACGTCGCGGGCCGGCGGCGCCCTCACTGCCTCTGCGATTCTGTCCAAATTCATCCCACCTTGAAGAGAAGGGTGTGTAGAGAGGGGAAACTGTTTGAATCCTGGGGTGCACAAAGCGTTCGCTACAGAAAATCCACCCGCTGCCAGAAACACACCAAGACATGAGAGGATAAACCGTGCAGAGGGAAATCCCGGGTTCGGTTCTTCCACGAATAAAGAGATTCGCCCGTGTTTCCTTCTGGTGCAGCAGTGAAGGCCCGACGCGCTCCCCTTCCCTCCGCTGCAATGAGAAGCTTCTACCCGCTGTGACCGAGAGAAAACTCCGGATCTCTAACTCCCACATGAGACCCACCCATCTGCTACGTTTAACCTCCACAACACGAGCGAGCCCCGCCTACTGATCCTGCCCGCTGCAAGAAAAAAAAATCCACCCAAACAAGATCTTCAATGTGTGGTGAAGCTAAATGATGGAACATACGACGTTATGCTGGTGAAGGAGACATTTGTCCCGCGTCGCGGGCAAATCTCACTATCTACAATGAGATGTACGCGGAGTAATGGACGCGTCACACCAGTCGTGTGTTCACTTGCTGGTTAACGTGAACGTGTTCTGCAGCGTTCACGTGCTCTTTTTTCAGGCTGCGGGAGCGCGCCACGCAGCGCTGTGGTGCTGCGGAATGAAACGGGTCTTTTATTTGTGCAGGCATGTTTGAAATGTGTCCAGCGCGACGCAGCTGGCTGCGCTTATGCACACAGTGCCACACAATGTGTGTCCCTATGTACTGAGCTGAATAAGCAGCTGACGTGCTGGTTTCTCACTGTGTGACAGGCTCATGATATAAAAATGACTGTGTATGAAGGACACGCGCTGTAAACTGAAATGTGTCAGTTCAGCGGTTCCTTCTGACAACCAGGACCAAAAAAAGCAAGTGCACAAGGCTCTCTCTCAAAAACTCAAGAATGCATTCTGCCCGAACCTCTCCGGCTGCAGCCGAACATCTCGGTGCATCCCACTTAAACAGGTGGTCCATTATCATGATCTGATTACAGATAACCCGAATATGCTTTCTGACGTGAACACATTCGCTTTGAGACTGTTTGGCTGGCACCGACAAACACGTCACTCAGCGGTGGCCTGCTGCACAGACTTAAATCAGGTAAAGTAAGAAAAAACATATTGGATCTGAAAATCTGAAATTCAAAAGACATCTACTTTGACTTGGTGGTCACGCGAACCTCTGACCATCCGCACGTTTCTTTAACTTCGTCCAAACCTTACCTTCCTCTACCAGAATAAAAGATGGAGCAGAAATTAGACGTTTTCCCACAAATGTATTGTTAGAAAACGCAGCGGCGCCTGCTGGTCACGAAACGCCTTAAAGTCAATTAGTTTGATGGCGCCAGGTAAAGCTTCATTGCAGTACTTAGATTTAAGTGGACCCGCCGCATTATTGAGAAACCAGAAACTGGAATTAAATGAATTTCACACTAGTAAGAGCACTCATTTACTTTGTGTAATTTGATATTTGGGTCTAGATTCGATCTCCGTTTAGTGAGATGTGCGTGTTTCAGAATTTCACATTGGGATTTCCTCAATAGTGAATCCAAAACCAAAAGTAGTTTGTTCAGTTTAAAGTTAAATGAACCGAACTGTTCAAATCTAATGATAAATTTATATCTTGAGATTGAAGATCGATCGAAGTCTTTGCGCAATTACGCACGAGCAGTGCGCCAAATGTGCGCAAAACACAAATGGCCTCAACTGATTTCCATTAGACTTTTTTTCGGTCTAACACCGTGAGATCTGACCTGGTGTCTTTCTGTGGCTCGGCCTATAGTCTCCACGTGACAGATAACTGAGCACAGGCTCGGGCCTCAGCATCTGACACTTTGTCATCAGCGCCAGCCTCGAGTATTTTCGGCCTTTGTATTTCAGTGACTTCTGACATGAGATCCCCGTCCAACCGGAAAGCTCCCCCCGAAGGGCCTTTCAAAGACAATTGTGCAAGCTCAACAAATCCCTTTTCTTTTTTTTTTACCACTTATGTTATCTGTAGCATCGCAGCACAGAGCGCGTTGAAATCACCCGGAAAAGATGTGATGATCTAGAAACTGGCAGGTTCATGCGCCGTGATGGTCTGTTGTGTGCAGTCTGAGGCCGAGTCGCGTTTTCAGATGCAGGTAAGTGCGTAGAAATGTTTTTTAGGGATCTTATCGGAGTCAAACCCAAAGAGCCAAAAGACTCGGCGGGATGTGCTGCAGCAGATGAATTTAGAATTTTCTAAGCGATCTGGTTGTCTCGTGGTGTCAGCAGGTGGTATTTACTATGCAGGTGGCAACGGCTGAATGAACGCATGCGTATTGGGGGGTGGGGTGGGGGTTAGTGGGTACACGAAGTGCGTGGAGCTGTGGGTTGGAACAAATCTGCAGTTGCATTTCTTAATCATATTTGACATATTTTCCGTTATAACATTAAATTAAATTTGGAACGTGTTTGAATTATTGTAACAGCGGGACAACAGCAGAAAAAAAATCACACTGGCATCTAGGTTCCCAGAAGAACATTTTAGGCTTTACAGCTCATGGAGATTTTCCATAGAGTAGTTCCTGTGTTTCTACCTTCCCTCTGTCCTCCAGTACATCTCACCGGCTGATAGATGAGTGGCTAAATCTAAATACCCAGTCTCCTCAGTGTGCATCCCTGCCTGCGCCCCGCTTCTCCTCTCTCCTCTGCGCTGCTCTGGAGGGCACTTTACTGTGATGGATGAGTTAAAAAGCCTTTCCATCCGGCAGGACAGGTTAAAGGCCAGTGACAATGCAAACACTCATATTTTTCCTCCAAGAAGTGAAATTAAACTCGACGCGCGCATTTAATTACACACTGAACTCTACAAAAATACAGCGTGGACGTATTTTTTTTTATTGTAAAGCAGAGCAAGGGCCAAACAACACGTCACATAGACAATTAAAGCCGACGAACAGGCTGAAAAGGCGCAGCAGCGGAGATGTAACAAGACTCTGCGCGTAACTGGAGAAGGACAGAGCTGATTATTGCTGTGGTGATGGTTTTCCTGCTTGGTCCAAGGCCTGTTTGACCTGGAGCCTGACAGCTAACAAAGAGGAGGCGCAGGTGTAAAAAAACAACCTCCATTACCAGCCACAAGAAAAGTCCTCTATTAAAATGTCCAATTAATTTTCATACGTGTTTAACCTCTGCCAGCTCTGCGTTCTTACATTCATCATGCTGTTTACTCAACCCAGCAACCGTCTACTGTGTTTGACAGGAAAATAAAAAGGCTGATGGAGTTAATTCCAATAATGTGACTTTGAGGCACAGTTACCTTTATTTGAAGTTGTTTTCCATTTTCCTCCACAAGCTTAAATGCAACTCAACAACCGAGAGTTTCTTCAATTAACAATAGTTTCCAAAACACGTCCCACACTCCAGCATCTGACCTTTTTAAGGTGAATCTATTCTTTTTTATTGTTAAACGGTTGTACGCCGCCAGTCTGCCTCATCTGCGTGTCTGGTGTTTAAATGTTCCCCAAAGTCTTCACATCTTCATGTTTCATTGGACATCATCTTTTTATTCTCATCTGAACTTGCTGTGCTCAGAATACACGTTTTCCTGACCTCTGACCTGGCGTTTTGCACTCTTTAAAAATAAAAGTCACCAGTTAACTGTCAGGAACCAGACACAAAAACGCGAGCGCATTGCTGTGGTTCAGTGAAACTCGACTGTAGTCGCATTGTTGAAAACGTTGTTTGAGTCTGTTTTTATTTGATTTCCGTACACTTCCCATTTGCATCTCATTATCTGATATGTCCGCACATCAGCACAGCAGATGCACTGCGCACGTTTTACACATATTGCCGCTGTCATACTCTGTGCTGGAAGATGTAGCAACAAGTTCTGACTTTGCCTCCAAACAGAGACAACGGCGGCTTTTATTTAATCATTATTATATTCGCATAACTCTGCAGCTGGTGGCCAAACTGCACAGAACTGATTCCCTAAAGGAAAATAAAACTGAGAGAAGAGAGAATGAGTCGCACCTGAGTCTCCACATGAAATCACATTCTTCGACAGATTCAGTTCCATTCCAGATGCCTGAAAAACAGAACAAGAAGAAACATTTCATCAGACGTTTTCCTGCATGTTAAACGTGAATGTTCATTATACTGTCCTCAGAGCAAGACTGCCACAATTATAACCTTTATATTAATATAATTTATATCTTTGTCTGCTTCATCACAAAATAGTTAAATATCCCAAACTCTAGTGGTAAAGTGAGGATCAGTAAACAGACAAACACAAATCCGTCGAAGTGAATCCAAAAATAAATTATATAAAGAAAACAGCAACTCGACGCAAAATGACTGAGCAGATTTTGAAAGTTTGGTTTTGTTCTGAATCGTTTTCACAGACATTTGAATGACTCGACATTTTATAAATATTTCATTATTTGACTTCTTTACCTTTGCTGTGATACTAAACACGCACAGACAGCCAACATCACCTACAGGAAGCCCTGTGATGCTTTTATGTCTTCAGTAAATCTGCTTTCTCTCTGTGCTCTGCTGCACGCACACGCCTGCACTTTACGTATTTCATTTCCTATTTATTTGGTTCATTTAGGACATCAGCACATTTGAGAGAATCCAGCACACCAGAGGCTACATCTGGCTGACAGTGATGCTCACACTTTGAATAGCAGGGACTGTACTTGTGCTACGTATCTTCAGGCGACGCTGCTGTGCGTAAAGCTCCATCCACTCTCCGGCCTCTCTACGATCCATACAGAGACCCTGACCTCAGCTAGCCGACAGCATGCAGGGCAGTCACGTAGCAGGGACTCAGACTTTATGTTGAAAACCCTCCGTGTTTAACTGATCAAAGATTCGCGATCATATTCGCTCATTCTATCACAGCTAAAAATCAACTAGACTGATGCACAGCGTGTGTTTACTCACCAGTTGGTCCCCAGCAGAGGCAGATGACAGGAGATAAAAAAGAATAAAGCCTCAGAGTTTCCCCCATGCAAGTGTTGAGTAAATCCACTGCGTAAACGCTGCGTCCGCGGTACTCGGCGCTTTGGTTGCGTCTTTGCGGCGCAGCCTTGGTTTTTCTTCTACAGCGCTGTGCAGCACGCCTCGCGGTGACGTAACCCCCCCCCCCCCCAACACGGTAACGCAACACCACCACATCCTTTGTCATCTTCCTGCACTTTAAGTCTCCTCTTCATCCCAGTGTTTCGTGTCCATAATGTTCTTTTTGGATCCTCATGGAATTCCTCACTTTTATCGTTCTCGTGTGACGTCACCCTCATTGTACTCGGCTCAGCATTTATTTACATCCTAATTTTTTTCAGCAGCGCAGAGAGCAATATAATACTAATAATGATGATGATTATATAAATAATTTAGTAAACAGCTGTTATATTATATTATGATATATTATATGATATTATATTTCTTTAACTGAAGTCTGCATATGAAAAGTCATTTTTTAATTTACGTTTACAGAATATATATTCCCTTCCTTTGTGTGTGATCGTATAACACACAAAAATAATTGTAATAAAAAAACGTAATGCTTAAATTTCTGTAATTTGTTACGTTGTGCGTCAAACACAAAAATTATATTCAGACAGTAGTTCGCTTGGTTACATTTTCAGATTGTGAATGTTTGTTTTTCTTGAAATTAATGTTTGTTTTCACCTTATGATAAAACGATTGTTCCGTCCAATATTTACATGCAGCGTAAAGCGCGGATTTATTCGGATCATTTAAATATTTCCATTGTTTTCATGCTGTTTAAGTTGGACAAAAAACTGAAATGTGTATAGTGAGTTTAAGAATCAACACAAAATAAATATAATAATAAACACAATAAAACGATGACAAAGACGTTTGTAACGTCAGCAGCGAAAGCAAATGTGTGTTTCCGTTCAGTTTGTTTTCACAGACCAAAGGCCTCAAAAGGCAGAGTTACGCGAAGCGAGGCCGATACTGAAGGAAGATTTGGTCTATAGGACGCGAAGCGACAGTTTTGATAAAATGAAAGGAAAAACATCTATCTTTTTACGTCAGTTAACCTTTTATTGTTCTAAACGCGCTCACGGTCAGATACGTCGGTATATTCTGCTCGTATCAGCAGCTTCCACGTGTCTGAGACCAACTTTTAGGCACTTCCAGGCACAGCCAAGCGCCTGAGTGGAAAAGAACATTTCCAGCTCCACATATTTGCTTTACAAGCTTCTTCTTTTGGCCTGGGACATGGGAGAAAGTGTGAAATTTGTCCCACCCTTACACTTTCCTTTTTAGCTCGGCCAAGAGCTGCGCACGAAGCAAAGCCCAGCTCTGAGAGAGGGATCCTGGAGGGATTAAAGGGGAGCTGTGGGCCTCCCTCCAGGACACGGACAGACCTCTGGTGCCTCTCGGCGACGCTGAAGACTCTCTCACGTACCCTCACGTCAGCTGTTCTCTCTGCAGCAGAATGGACGGGTCAGGTTTGTCCTGCGCCACAGGACATGCAACGCTGAGGCCTGAACCTGTGCAGCGCTCTGTGCGCTCTTTTACTGCTTGGTTTCATGTACGAAATCGATTAATTTACGAACATTTCTTTTCTGTTGGGGAACAACCATGAGCTCAAACCTCTTGTTGAATATTAAGTGTGCACATCGTGCCTCAGACATGCAGGTTTTCCAGTCTGTGGAACCTTTATTCTGTTTATTATAAGAAAGACTTCAAGTCGCGAACACAACTGAATCCACAGAAGAGTAATATGTCTGCAACTGTCTACCTGTGAGGCCTGCGTTGCTAAATAATGAGTCTCACACACACACACACACACACACACACACACTGTAATTAGGCAGTAGGCAGGCAGGTAGGAGAATGCTGTGATTACTCAACGAGTGACTCGAGGAGTTAAGTAGTACCCTGAAGGTGAGGCCGTGGCCTCATCTCTCCTGTGAAAATAGATGGTGGGATTATTCAGCCCATTTGTGTGTGTGAAGTGGGGGTGGTGTGTGTGTGTGTGTGTGTGTGTGTCTGTGGCCAGGGCCTGTCTCATGGTCACCTCTGCAGTGTAAATAGTTATTCCTAAACAACAGAAGGGCTGATGCACACTAAGAGTGTGGAAAACAAGCTCACACCCCGTCTCTGGCAGGGCTGAGTTTGGAAGTGTGTTCTCAGGATGCATTTAATACACACACACACACACACACACACACACAAACCTGCAGAGTCATGGGCATCGTTCTCACAGCAGAACGCCTTCGTTTTCAGGTTCTTCTCCTGTTTCCACTGAGCAAAGAGCAGAGAAGTGCTTTCGAAGAGCGTGTCCTCCAGACTCTGTGGAATCAATCAGGAGGGTTTTGGGCAGCTCGAGAATGGAAAGCCTTTGTAACATCTCAGCCTCCTTTTTCTTTTTTTTTAAACTCTGAGCCACAGAGCTGGAGCTGCAGAGCCCGCCTGCAAGCGAAAAAGCCAAACCCACCCACCCAGCCTGCCTCCTCAGACACCCATGCAGGCGTAGAGTATCCATCCCTCTCTGAACATATGACCAGGATGAAGTCACCAGCTCATCACTGAGGCTATTATGAAGAATAGATGCTTCCAATCGGCAGTGAAATTAGTGATGTTTTGATTAAACAGTGCTCAGAGATTACCAGCGTAAACATGTCTGGTGTATAGATCATTTCAAGAGGAGGCACCCCCCCACCAATCATACACACACACAGACCCACAAACACTGGCACACTGGACGCACACTGTATACAAACACTGTGGGCCTCTTTGGATTTAGTGCTGATGAGAATCGGACGTCCGGCTTCCAGTTCCTCATATGAGCACGAGGCTAATGTGTGATTTAAACTGCTGCAGCAACCTCCAGTCACCAATTTCAACAATCTGGTCTTTTCATCACTGTCTTTGCTCAAGAAGTAATAAAACTAAAATCATCTTGTCCTATTTTTGGGGAGCTGTGTGCAGGAAACATCCCCGGTCAACGTAAAAAGCCCAAACCATGGCTAGTATGCTCTGTACCAGTCCTCCAGGTCACTGTGTACTAGCGGCTCCAAATGGCAGCGACAGGCAACTGTTTGAAAACTGTGTGAGTGTAAATCCTGCAACATGCATCCAGTCCTCTGTCAACCTGACATGCACATGCTTCATCCGTGCAGCGTGAGTGAACATTAAGAGTTAGGTGGGGTTTTTTCTGTGCGTGTTTACAAAAACAAAAACAAAAAACAACCCCCCCCACACACACCACCCAGAAGTCCTATAGTCCAGCAGGGAAACTCCAGCTTTTGTTGGGGTCTGCGTGTGTTCGAATCGATCCTGCAGGATTCGGTCTCAGTCTGCAGGAGTTCATGTCCAGAGGCAAAGGTCTTAAACAATAAACCATTGCTATGCTCTGCTCGATAAGATTTTAAGCCACTGCTATTTTTTCCACAATGATTTTTCCATATCTACTTATCCCTTCAATCCACCCGCATCTATAAATGATAAAAACTAATCCGGAGGAACAGGCCTGTTTTGTATTCAGAAACACCTTGAGCTACACAGAGTGCGCGGTGATATTCTATCTGAATTGTCCCAGATGGGATTAAAATCTATCTTTCACTCACTGAGGGAGTTTCGACATGTCTGGTTGCTTCTGTAGGTGCCACACAACCTCACTGATAGTCACTTACAACATGTAGTTCCAACACTAGTTGCACAAATGCAAGCCTTAACCCCCCCCCCCCCCTTTCGGTTTTGATAGATTGCTTTATTTACCGTCTCGTTCCAACATCTGGATTCTGGCCTCTGGAGCGGCACACAGCACTGAACAAGCTTGGCTGTGGCTTGGCGAGCTCAGATTTATGGTGGAGGCTTATAGCACTCTGCTCTGTTTGGGATAGCGTTTGCCCTGCGCTGTCCCACTAACTTCACTGAACCCCCCACCCCCCGCATCCCCACTTTCAGTCCATCCTGTGGTGCATCGAGAGGAAACTGCCCGCCTCCTTGTTTCTCCTTTTGGTCTCATTCTGTCACCAGTAAGGGACAATGAAAGCCGTGGTCATGCAGCTTCTCTCGTTACAGGAGGTTATGGCCGTTTGGCTGCACAGTTGTTGAAGCAGTACAGTCTGCGAAATATGGTTCTATTGGTTTGACATATCTGTGCGTGTGCAACAGATCACGTGTGAGCAATCACCTTTTACATGAAAATGGCAAACATGTTGGCGAAAGCTGCTTATCTGGACCAGTACACTGATCGTGTGTCGATCTGGTTCTGTATTCATTCTCTTTTTTGCTCAGTTTTGGTCTTTAGCAACTACTGAGGGAAATATCTAGCATGCTCTTTGCTGCACTGTAAAATTATATAAAAATATATAACATAATATTCTGCTTAGACTAAGATTTATCATTTAATATGTTTGAATATGTTTAAATGTTTATATGTTCATTTTACAGCCCTTGGCCAGTTGGATTAGTTCCAACTGGGATATCTCGTGAATGTCTTTAGGGAATTCCTAGAAATTTGGCACACGTGACTCACTGTGATGTCACATCTGAATATGAATCTAAACAAGAATGACATCCTAAAAGTTTTTCATACAATCAAAAATACGTTTGTATATTATTATATGTTCACTAATATGTAAATGTCTTAAAAGACAACTCGATTAAATGTACACATGTAAAAACGTCAAGTTATTCCCAGAAAATCTCTAAATATAATAAAACTAGTATTTGAGTAAATTCTTGGCTCTGAAAGTTGTTCAGCACTTTGCTTGATAACTGATTTCACAAATTCACTAAAGTGTATGATAACAAAACTTGTAGAGCCTTTTGTAGGTCACTGCAGATTCGTAGCACATTGCTCTGACTAGCATGTGAACGTAACCAAGTCCATGAGAGATGTTTCTCAGAGGAGGGCAGCTCCAGACTCTGCACCGGGCCTGATGCATGTCTGTATAAACCCAGTGACAGCAGCCTGCAAAAACAACCTGACTGAAGGAGAATGGAAAGTCGAGTGGAGGGTAAACGAGGGAAAGAGTGAGTCTCCAATCCGATCCACCCAGGTTTCGACCTATAGCTCTTTTTGTATTCCCCTGACATAAAGATTTATTATGCAAACATTACCGTTCCCAAAAATACATATTGAAACTATTGTGGACAAACACGGGAGACAAAGTGAGCGACCTGTGCAGTCACGGGAGGTTGGAGCTGAGGGCGATCCAGTGAGGCAGCAAGGAGAGCGGCAAGTGCATTAGTAGTCTCGCTTCAGGAACCATGAAAAGGTGAGCAGGCCGGGGCGGCGCTGAGTGCCGTCACACAAGAGCGAAGGACTGTCAGAAAAGGAACAAAAAGGAGTGAGAGATGATTAAGAAGCTGCCGCGGCCTCCCTGACGGCCGCTGTACCTGCCTGCTCAGTGGAACCAGGCCGAGCTAAGACTTGAACCTGGAGAGGGTAAATGGTTATAAACACACTCCCATGTACGTGTGCAGAGACATATAAACAGCCGTCTGTCCTCGGAGCACGTGCACCTGGGCACACATGTGCTGCATCTCTGGGGTCTGAGAATTCGCTGAGTAGGCCTTCAACAGGTTTTCAGCTTATTTGTGCGCCGTGGTTGTGATACCTGTTCCACAAGTATCACTGTGCAAGTACGGGGAGACCAGGAAAACGTATCGTCTGCTACTCATTGTAATTGAACGTTGGCAACGAGTGTGCCAACAAAAAAACAACCCCCTACTTAGTTCATGGATGCCTGTGTCATGATGGATGTCAAACGATCAGACCCTCAGAGGGGATCAGTCCTCCTGAGGGGATCCCGAGGTGCTCGCAGGCCCGACAGGATCTAAAAACATTTGCCACTGAACTGAGAAAATCCTGCTCACAACAATGCTCAGACTGATTGAACGTACTGGAGTAGAGTTCGATGACGGATCAACCTGTTTCTAAGTGTTTCGTCATAACCAGTAATGCAATCCATCTTCAGCATCGCCATCACTGCTCTGTGACCTGGTGAGAAATGTAAACAGTTGGACCTTTGAATGAAGGCGCAACACTAACGCACTCTGTAGTAGTAGTAGTAGTAGTAGTAGTATGCCATAGAAAGAAAGCACCACCGCTAACGATCAAAACACTTTTTTTTAAAGTGTAGAAATGAAACTCTTCTTCTGCAAATGTCTGCAGTGATCCTCGACTCCTGACTAATTCACTGATGAACCCATTTTACAAAATACTTAACTATGGGGTATTTATGTGGGGTAGCTGCTGTTTTGTGCATATGTGTACAGATGGGATAGGATACTGTCCCATTAAAGCCATGATCCCTTGTCGTGTTGGTACTGGTAACTACTGCTTAATGGGCCTACAAGCCATGGACGATGTGAAATGTGGTTTTTCCGAGCCAGTAATAGAATGAAAGGGCATTGACTTAGTCGGCTTTCAGAGAGCTGACAACACGCCCTCAGTTGACCGCAGCATCGCTGTAGGAAACCAGCACCTGTGCGTTTCATGAGTTCTGCACTCCTGTTAATGGAGATGACATTTTCTTGGCACGGTTTGATTTTCTCTACGGCAAGTAAATTGATCACGAGAAACCGCTGGGTTTGAATGAGCCTCCTCTACATATTTGCTCTGGAGCCTCAGCCGTGTTTGTCCGTCAACAAAAGGTCAGCCACATATCTCATTTCTCACAAAGCGCCAGCACTCCCTCTTCACTGCACGCTGTAAGTCGTCGGGCCTGCGAAAGAATGTATTCACGTTCATATTTACATGCACGCGCACGCGCTCACATCCTCCCCTTAAAAAAGAAAAAAGTGATATATGTTTTTCAGAAAGGACACATAGGTGAAACTCAACATACCTCTTTTTCTCAGAGTGAAAGGTATTCAGGAGGGAGAGGACAACATCACCCCACTGGACAATTTACTGCCCTTCTCTGGGAATTCCACATCATCCAGGTATGGGAATGGAGAGTGGGAAAAGCTGGAGCGGTGACCTCACCCTGGCAGTTTTATTTTGATCGTCAGATAAAACGGTATCTGCTGTTTTAAAGCTGTGCATGAGAGTCTTTAGCAGGAGGCACTTTAGCTCCTTCTCACGTTCTGGTTTCTGATAAAAACTACACACAAACGCTGTGTCATTAGCGAGGCCAATAAAAGTGCAGAGGCCTGGAGCGTCTCCTGAAACCTTCTCTTTAAAGCAGCTACATGCTTGTGGAAAAATAAAAACAGTTTTTATTTTCTTCTTCCTCGTTCATCCATCAAAATCTCTTGGACACTGAAGTGCAGCTCTGTAAAAGGGATGTCAGTCAGGCTGCTCTTTGTAAAGGATGCAGTGAATGTGAGCACCGCATCCTTGTGAGAGAGAAGGAGGGATATGATTTAGGACTATCCTGATAACAGTGATTTAAAAAGAAGCTAGAAAAAGAATTTAACCTGGCTGATTTTGCCAGATGTTTAATTTTGCCCAAAGTTAATAAACTCTTAAAAATAACACTTTGACTCTTGTTGAGCAGTAAAATGATGCTGATCATTGTTTCAACAGACGAACACACACGTGTTTGAAATATGATTCTATAAATTTGACTTCCTAATGCTGAAGGGAGCAACTTGTTTCTGCTCCACGTCTACTTTTATTCTTCCCCATGCTGTGTACAGATGCAGGTATGGATTAACACAGGTACACACACACACACACACACACACACAGTAGCCTGACCCAGCAGGCGGGGAGAGCAGAGGAGGAGTAGGAGGATGAACTGCTGGGACTCTGGTTATCCTCAGTCAGGAAAGAGTGGTTTCCCACAGTAGCAAACGCAAACGGTCACGTGATTTAACTCTCAAATCTTTTGTCTTTACCTCCCTCCACGGTTCAGCTGTATTTGATGGTGTTTGTTTTGTTTTTTTTATCAACCTGTAGGTGGTCTTTTTCACAAGGCACAGTCGCTGTCCTAATGAGGAAAAAAGATTGACCCTTATCTTCAATATTTTAACAGCTGTTGGAGCAGAACAACACTGTAGGGTGATTTTAATCTCAGAAGTCGTGCAAATGTGGACACACTTTAAATTAATTAATTGATTGATTGATTTGGATGTGAATTAAATACTTTTCTTTATGTAAGGTTTTCAAAAAAGTGCACCTAGGTTCATCTTACGTTTCTGATGTTCTCATAACTCAGGATATCAGAGGATGTCCCACACTGAATTTACTTGTAATGACATGTGCTTGTCGATCACTGTGACGGAAATTGCTAAAAATGGGCACGGCAGAAGAACAGTCGGTCATGACATCACCTGATTGACTCAGTTATACAACGGTGTCTTTCTTAACATTAGCCATCAGTCATACAAATCCAAGTTAATCTCTGGTGGCATAATTAAGGTGTGTATTTAATTAGGCAAGTGTGTGTTTTATTGTTTATGGAATCAGTTTCTAAGAGGACAATTTTTTTTTTATTTCTTCTTCCCAGGTTCACGTAGTCTCACTTTAAAAATAATTATCCTGACCTGATCAAACAGAAAGGTGCTTAATCTTTTTCAACAATTGGAAAAGCGATATTCTTATTTGATATTAAATGGTGTAATCAGAAACAAGGAGGGCTTTTGTTTTTCATCATCCCTTTAGCAGGCTCTCTATCCAAGTCTCAGTGTTCATGCTGTACTTGCTGTTTGTCTTTCTCTTCTCCTTTCCTCCAGTCGTGATCTTACACCGTCTGACATCTGCTCTGCAGAATGAACAAACTAGTTCCCAATGTTTAGTTGGAGGGAAAACAGTAGAAATGCACTCCAGTGATAAAGCAGGTGTGGGTGGCTTTTGTTAGACTCTTGTCTTATGCTGCGCGACTTAATTCCCAAATGTTTTGAATTGTTTGGAAACCCTGAAGTTGGCAGGGATCTGCTTCTTCTGTGTGCATGCATCACTGTGCACTTAAGAAAGCTGCGTGTGAGGGAGAATTATAAATCATATCAAACCAAATGTCATTGGCCTAATGCTCTGACATTTTTGGTTTGACCAATATTTGTTAACAAAGATGATACATTTCCCAGTTTCCATGATAAAACTGCCAAATGTATATTTTGAAACCTATTGTAATGAAAACATATTGACCAATATGGAATTGTGATTCTGCTATTTTTGGACTGAATCTACTGGCAAAGAATCCCACATTCAGTTAAGCAGTGGAAATGTTGAGGATCTTCATGAGTATTTACACGTTTGGTATCTAACAAATAGAGATGATTTAGAGATGAATAGAGGTGATTTGTGTGTTAGCTGACTTGCTAACTTTAAACCATAGAGTGAATTAAAATAATAAAGTAAAATCATTAGTATTTTAATTAGATACCATCTAATTTTTCATAGTATAGTATAGATCCCTCATATCCTGTGAGATATTACAGAGGCCCTGAAATTGAACCTTGAGGTATTCCACATTATATTAAAAAGGCACATGAGACAAAGTTGGGATGTCAGAGAAGAAAAGCAGCCATTAATGGTGGGAGAGAGTTGGAAGGAGGGTGTGTTACATTAGGCTGAGTAGGGTGAGAGCCTTTCCCAGGTAGGTCTGCCCAAACATGACAGATTGTTTACCTGTCAGGTTGCTGCTTTTGTCTGGGCCTCCCACAGAAGACAAAGACACAGAGCTTTAGCTCTTCTCCAAGCAGGACCACCAATGTAGTGTAGGTGTGGGTGTGTGTGTGTGTGTGTGTGTGTGTTGCACAGGAGTTAGTGTGTCGTTTTCACATGTCCTCATTTGAACACCTCAAGTATTTATGTGTGTAACTGTGCACATGCATGTAAAGTGAATTCTTATATACTTTCTGTGTGTGTGTGTGTGTGTGTGTGTGTGTGTGTGTGTCATATGTGTATGACCCTGAACGTCTCCTGTGCTTGTTGCTGGGCGGATTTGTGTACAAATGCAAATATGTGTGACTAATTTGTTTTCAGGAGCAGCAGACAATGTGCGCCGTAGACTGCTGTGGAATTAGGGTTAGGGTTATGGGCTTGTGTGTATGCGTAGGGTGTGTTTCTTTGTCTTTGTATGTTAGAGTATGTGTGTGTGTGTTGTAACTTGAGCATTGTCATTGTAACACGCTAATTTATTATGGAATCCTCCATTGAGTTACTGTAGCCACAGTATATGGTGTCATGCAAACACAGTGGACAAGGTGAATTCAAATGCTTTTAGATTTTTTGTAGTATGGCGTGTGGAATTTCATCATAACAGATAACAGCTGGTTGTTCCTGGCTGGAAAAAGATCAAGGAGGGCATTCGCATTTGATGCTGAAGCCAAGGATATTTAAGGACTATCTATATGACCACCTGTTGTCACACAGTTTCATACTTACGTCAAGTAGTGACAAACTAAACCGTCTCAGGGAAAGCCACCAGATGTGGTTGAAGGCTTTGAAAATGGCAATAATGTAGGAATAATGTTGCTATTGCAGTTTCTGTTGAATGTTCACATTACGAAAAATGCAATAGTTAAACTTTTAAGGATATTTTTAGCAGGTTTGGAACAATAATTTTTATTATAGTTTAATGACAAATAATAAATTCAATCAAATTATATTAAACCTACTTCTTTTTTTTAACTTACTTTTGTTTTTAGCAGTACTGCTAGATGGCACAGTTAAAGCTTCTGAAAATGTTTTGTACGATTTTACATTTTAATCCAAGTTATTCTACAAGGACTCCAAACTTAACTCAGCAGTGCAGCAGAGTAACTGAAACAATAAAAAGCTGAGAACTGCCCTAAAAAAGAAACTCACTGATGCAGGGTGGCCTCACCTGTCTAATAGCAGAAGGATACCGTACTGCCTTAAAATAAAAAAATAATAATAACAATACAATTCATAATTTGATGTTTTTATGATTTTATATAGTTTCAGCAACTCTTTTATTAAGCTGGCATCAGTTTATTTCTGTCTTCACTCTTCTCAGAGTTTAAAATTTCTAATATGTTTGCTCTTAGCTGCAGAAGAAAACTTTCCTAAAATATAAACAAACACAAGCAACTAAATGCGTATGAAAATTGTACAAATTTAACAGACTACAATCTATTTTCCTTAAGCACGGGAAAACTACAACAAACACCAAAGAGCGGCATGACGGCTCAGTGGGTGGAGCAGTCGTCTTCAAACCCAAGGGTGAGCGCGTTCCATTCCCAGACCCACCAGGTTACATGTCGAGGTGTCCGTAGCAGCGCAGACACAGGTCTAGCAGCTGTCCAAACAACAATTTCCCAAAGTAGATCAATAAAGTCTTCATTATTATTAAAGAGGCTTCAGAAAATGATATAATTAAAAAGTCAAATAGGAGATTTAACTAGTGGAAAAAAGAGACATTAAGAATGCATTGGTGAAATAAATTCTGTAAACAGGACACTGAACATTGTACAAAGATAAACTATGAGACTAGTAATAAAAATAAAGGGAGTTGTTGGAGTTAATTCCAATAATGTGACTTTTTCCGTCTGTGTCTGGCCCTAAAGTCTGTGTCATTTTCCTTTCAGTTGAAATAAAGAGCTGACACCCATGTTTGATGGTTGCGTCATATAAAACGATGTCCTAGAAACAACACAGTCCAGTGAGTTAGAAACACAACTTCTTAAGTACTCACCTCTTTCTCAAGCATACGCTTAATGAAAACCACCAGAGTAAGAGACAATGCTCTTTTTAATAAATCAAAAAATGGATTTTTGGTAGTGATCCAAAAGCTCGTTTAACCAGGGAAACGGCAGAATTGTGGTTTAGTTTAGTTTTTTTCTTTTTGGTGCGCAGCAGTTCAAAGTCATTGCAACAGTGCTGGATTATTTTCATGCCTTTGTTGCTTGTGTTAAACTGCACATCTTAGAGCTTTAGCTGCTGTCTGCCTGTGTGTGCGTGTGTGTGTGTGAGCGCTCGTATATCATGAATGTGTGTTTGACAGAGTGTCTACCTGTGTGGCAGTAGGTAAGCCCAGTAATCTCTGTTTGTCTCAGTCTGAGAACTATAATGCTGTGACTCATTCCGGGGACGGGTGAGCTAAAACCCAAAGCACTCCATCTATCATAGAAATTAACAGTTGCCACTGTAATTTACTGAACTAATCCCCAAATGCAAAATTAATATGTTAAGTATAGGTGTGATTAAATAATGTGAAAGATCCGTGTGGACGCCAAAGGTTTGGTGAATGTTCTCATTGGTGGTGAATGAGGCCGAGTTTAATCCCAGAGATCTCTGCCTTTTCTTTAGTTCCGTGGGGGTGATGGTGTGATGTCTGTCTGCTCTTCTCAGCCGTGATGGTTGTTGTTGGTAGCACATTAATGTAGATCTTCCTCTGTTTGAATAAACAAACCGCCTGTTCTGCTGCGCTGAGCCTGAAACTTGTAGCTTATTTCTCTCCGCATATTTCAGCTACTTATCTTCATACTTTGCTCTGTGTGTGTTGATTCTCCGCATCAACAGCTGTAATGAATATTTTCTGTTTCTGTCCCTGGATTCACACTAAGATGAGACGTACAGTTTTCAGGGCTGGCCATTGTCCGTTTTTCTGCGTTTTATGCCACTAATAGATCAACACATACTTTACAATTAAAGAGCTCTATTCTTTCTATTCTATCTTGATGTTCCATTAAAATAACATTCATCACGAGTCTCAGAACAGCAGCAAACTCTACCTGAAGACTCAGTTTAGTCCGATTCTTAGAAATCACATTTTTAACTCCACAAAACAAAGATTGTAACTGAAAATTATGTCTCTTTGACTTTAATTCATTTGCTTACAATTACACACACCCCCCACAAAAGTTTATCCCTGTGATGTCATTTCCTGCCACCATCTTTGTGTTGTGAAAACTTTCAGGAGCAGTTTTATTTCTATATTTGTAGAACTAAATGAACTGGTTAATATGTCCTACATGCACCTGAACAGTGGTGGCCCGACACATTATTGTTTTTCACTTACTCCTGAACCAGTCCTAAAAAAAAAGACGTTGTCTGCAGTGGGACACAAACATTGCACTAGACACCCATCCCGACATTACGAACAAGCTGTGTTGACTCTGATTGTGCTGTGAAATGAGAAATGAGGATTTGCTGATGTGACTCTTAGGCTCTAGGATACTGTAAAAATGGGGTCATATATCTTTAAATGAAAATCTTTCCTGTTTGTCTCCTACTTTTTCTTTTCCTGTCCATGGTCTCTCTCCAGCTCCTATGCTTCCTCTGTCACCATCTACCATATTTCTTTCTCGTACTCCCCATACCTTTTCTCCAATCTCCTCCACTCCTTCTCCATGTTGTGTAAAACTAGCTGCTCCTCGTTCTCTCTCATGGGTTGGTGAGCTGAAAAGGAAGAAGCCAAATCCAGCTGGAAATATGTCATAGGAACAGGAAGAGACGTGCGTGTGATGAGGAAGACGACAAAAGACATGGTGAGATGTTGAAAAGGAGTGGGGGGGCTGTGGAGGTTATCAGGCTTTGATCTGGCCTACGCATCGTGTTTAAGGCTATTTGTGTGTCTGGCTGCATTTGTGTTTGGAGTTGATTACCACAGGCCAGGTCTGCAGTTTAAAGGAGCGCCTCTCCTCTTCTGGCACAAAAAACAGAACCTTTCGTCTTTGTTTCTTCCAGTTGTTTCATTGCACATTTATTGGATTCAACGTGACAAATGTTGATTGATTTCACCGTGATGAGCTTAATTTAACATACCAGGAACTAATAGATAAGTGTGCTGGTTATTTTAATTCTGCATTAGTCTGCTTAACCCGCCTCATACTACGTTATTGCAGCTTGTGTGATGGTTTTATGAAGTCAGAGGTGCTTTGGGCATTGTTGGAAATGTAATGTCTAATGTTTTAGAGCTTCACTGTCTCAACCTCTGATTAGACTATTTCCTTAAATCTCCTTTAACTTTGTCTCTTGTGAATTCCCTGAGTTTTTGGAAACATTCGATCGGACTGGGCTGTCGGTTTGGCAGCGATATCAGGTTTCAGTCCATTAAGTTTTGTTATGTGTGCGATTGTATGTTTACATTTGGATCAAGGGCAAACTTTGTTCTAAACCCATAAAAACCCTCACTCTAGCCATAAAACGTTAAACCTGTGTAGGTCCAGAGACACTTTCACATGTCTCTGAAGATGCAACCATTTTTCCAGGGTTTGAATTTGCTGTTAAATGGTGGTTTCTCTTAATATAACATAAAAGACAGTTCATTTACACAAATATGTTAAATGTAAAATCTCCCAAAACAACATTTTTAAACAATCTTTCTGTAACCAAAGTGACTCATATGCCAACCAGCCACAGATACGACTACTGTTGTGATTAACATTAGTCGCCATCACGTTCGTTACCTACTTGCCTACGCTACCTACATAAGACCCAAAACTGACGGTTTAATCTGTGGAGTTATACCGTGTTCATTCAGTGTTCTCACTTTGGTAAAGTTCGATGTGTGGATGGTGAGGTCATGTTAGTCAAGGTAACTGCTCTGTGAAAGATGTTTCACAGGTTCAACTGTGTAGTTTATGGCCTAAAATATAAGAAAAAGCCACGTCGGACTTTCCATCGGTGGGATATACGAGCAGCTGAAAACTAACTTGATGAGTTGGCAGAAATAACACATCAGCAGCTTGGATCTATGCTTCTTTGTGCTTGTGGACAGTTTGATATGTGTCACGTTGTTTGAACTAAGTGAAGTTCGACCTATTTGTTGTTGCACTCAAGTCGTGTAGAGAGTTAATTAAAAGGTGATTTTAGAGTGACGATGTGGCCTTTTCTTTTGCACCTGAGATTTATTCCCATTTCTTTTTTCATTAACGACAAAGACACACATTTGCAGAGTGCTGGTTATGTGTTTTACTCCTCAGCGTTGACGTGTTTGAGTCGAGTTCAGTTTTCCTCCAGGTGTGTTCTCCACTCAGACAAATCTGTGTTTCCTACTTGGTCAGTGGCTCTAACCTTTGCTCTGTTTTAATCAGGTAAAGTAGTGCTTCGCTAATCCATTTGCAGCCATGCTGTGGTGAGACACACACGTGTGTGTGTGTGTGTGTGTGTGTGTGTGTGTGTGCGTGTGCACGCGCCTGCTAGTCAGACTGAGGTCTTGTCGAGATTGGAGTGGCCTTGGGGCCAGAGGTCAGATAAACACAGCTGGCACTCTCCTCCTAGCTGGCTTAGCGTTGCTTCTCTTTTTTCCCTCCCCATCTCTGTGTCAGGCCTATTTTATCTCACTTTTGTCTCCCTTGTGATCTTTCTTTCTGCCTATGTCTCTTCTTTCTTTTGCTTTAGCATCTTTTTCTCTTTCCGTCCGCTCCCACTTTCTTTGCTTAATCCTTCGTCCTTCCTAACCTTTCATCTTGGTTTCTTCTCGTTCTTTTTCGCTTTGTTTTTCTCTTTATCTCATCTGTCATGAGTGTATTTACCTTTTTTTTGTTTTTTGTTTGTCTTGCTGGTCTCTCCTTCCTTTACACATTTGCTCTGATGTTTCTGTTTATGTCTCTCAAATCTTTTCTTCTAGTATTTTTCACCACATCTGTCTCTTCATGTCCATTCATGGAGAAATGTTCCCATGATGCCCAGCTCCATCGTGGCTTTACAGTGTTGTCAGTAAAGCAGCGTTTTCTATCTCTTATGTGTTTCTGACCTGCCGTTTCTTTGTCAGAGGCTCATCTCTTTATCCATCCTAAGCATGTGCACACAAAGACCTCACACCAGTATGTGATTTTTGAACATCTTGCTAAAAATCAGGGGCCATGTTCTGGGATGATTCTAGATGGTTTTAGAAGGTTTGGGCGCATGTGCTCCGGTTCCACAGTACAACGTTAGTACAAAAAACATAATTCACAATTTACAAAAAAATCAAATGCATATAAAGTTTTTCTGTATTTGGAAACGCTCAGGTTCCTACTTGACCATAAATTGAATTTAAAGTGAATATAGTGATGTGCACATGCAAAATATTCCAAAGACCTAAAACCATTTTCTGTGGTATCTGTACACGTCTATGTTTTGGAGCCTTCCTCCCCTTTGTTCTCTGAGAGCCTGTGTCTGTTTGGGATTCTGCGGGCTGTACTGGAGCTAAATGCTAAAATCATTGTACTCTAATGAAATTTCAGCAAATGTAACCCTCAGTCTCTGGCTTCTCTGATACAGTTTTCAATATGAATCCAAACACTGCGACTCCTAAAATAGAGTCCTGGACTATGACACACTGACTTTCCCACGTATCTCTCTGCTGAGTTCTGGTCTAAGTCTGGTTTATATTTTTAACAGGACAAGAAATGGACACGTTGAACAGTCAATCAAAGCTTTCTTTAGAGGCATCCCCCCTTCAGTCGGGAGGATTATGATGCCAGTGCATAAGATTGATGTACAGTAGTTGATTGAGTGTTCTAGTGTGTGCACAGATGTGTACTGTATGTGTACGTACACGTATTTGCGTTTAAGGACACATACAGCTTGCTGGAGAGTATTTAATCTATGGTGGCATTTGTGGATTAAAGTTTACTTTTATCCCTTCTGGTATCTTCTTCCGTCTTCCTCTGGTTGATGAAGGTGCCTTCTCGTCTATACTGGATAACGGTCTTCGGTTTGGACAGTTGCTCGGCGTCCATCGATCACCGCTTCCACCTTAAGTGTCATCGCTCGGTGTGTGTGATGAGACGCGGCTGATGTCAGCATGTGTCCACAGTTTTAGGACAAGAGAAAGTGCAAATCTCTCGCCGCCCTCTGTAAACAGCACGAAGGTGCCCTTTGAACAAAGCCTGAATACCCAGCTGCTTAGTGGTTACTGGCACACAATTGTGGTTCTTCTCATGCACGTAACATAATAGATGTCTAAATGAAAAGTTTTGTCAAGAGTTTATGCAAAAATGAAAAGTTTAGTTGTATAAATGTTGAATCTGGGCCGCGCATGAAGGCAGGTCAACATGAGGTCACACTTTCAGCTGACATAAGATGAGAACACGTTCTATTTGTTACCATTGTGGTTTAATTGACTTAAGCACACACGGATGCAGTGATTGTTCTCAGGGACACGGCGCACTCTTTCTTCCTCTGTGTGTTTTCATCCCTGGGTGTAATGAAATGCTGCTCTTTTGTCAGCTTTCCAAACCCTCACCGCTGATTTCTAAACACACAGGATGTCACCATTGACATGTTTTATGTGTTTCGGGAGGCCGTGCCTCGCCTTATATCACTACCTGCGTTTCTCGCCAGCTGGTGTGATTGCATTGTTATATTCAGATGTGAGCATTGTTCAGAAGCGCAGTTGGAATTATTCCCACTCAACCCTGCTCTTCTTACTGTTGCCACTGAGTCCACACCTCCATTGCTGATTGTCTCCAACCAGTTCTACCTGCTTAATATGAAGACTGGCCTGCTGCACGGTAGCCTGGGACATCCGCATTGCATGCAAAGGAGTTGGTTGACTCTCCTGACAAGAGGCCACAGCTGCCAAATGAAACAAGGCTTCATCATTGTCTTCATGTTACAGATGGATGGGAGTGGTGACAGACAGGCAGAATAAATTGGCAGGGATATCAAGGAGATACCGGCTTACATTTCAGGGCTTCTCCTTTTTTTTTTTTTTCTTTTGTTTTCACTCTTGTTCATTCACTGTCGAGAGGCTTTTTTATTCAAATGCAGAGAGAGAGAGAGAGAGAGTGAGAGAGAGCGCGATGGGCTGATGCACATGTTTTGTTAAGGTGATTCAGTGCAAAGTAAATCATTTGCCTGTATCGGTTTCCTGTGCACATAAATGATCGGCCTCAGCATAACTGGACTGTGGTGAGGAGCAGAATACAAATACAGAAGAGAAGTGGCACAAATGACAAACAAGGTGTTGGAGAATTATTTTGCACATTCAGCTCCAACTGCTAAATCATTCGTTTTCTTTTTCTCTAAACACTGGTTTAGTGCGCTCTGCATGGATTATTTTAAACATTAGTCATCATCAGTGTTTCGTTTTATTGTGAAGGACACTTTTCTGTAACACTGAAGATTTTGTGCAGGTTCATTTTTGAGCAATGTTGTAGTATTTCCTTCTCTTATCTTGCTGGTACTTCCTATTGCAGTAGCTAGTAGCATAAAATTCAACACAGCTGTTCACACGCTGACGGTTTGAATAATAATTTAGTAACATTGACAAAATGCTCTGCTGCACATTTTCACATCTAAACAGAGGCTGTTGCTAAATGTGAAGACTAACAATGAGCTTCAGCTGAAGTCGACTCCTCGTCATTACAGTAATGGTTTCGATCGGGGGCTATTAGTCAAGCACACGAGGACCTGATTGACACCGTTGTGGGCCCAAGTGCTGCAAGTGAAATATGGAAACGTCCCAACTTCCACAGTTACATTTGCAACTTCATCCTAATTTGTCTTTAAGCCATATTTTGTATCACATGTTTCAGCTCACGTCTCTCAGCCCCAGCCTCAGCCAAACACCTTTACTGGTGAGTTATGCCCCCCCTCCACTCACAGAGGCTGTTAAGGTACTTGGGGAGAAAGGGGAAAGCAGTATATTAAGTCCAATTTCCATAAGCCCGGCCCTAAATTAGACATTTTGTGGTGCTTTAAGTAGAACCTGAAGGTAGTGGAGGGCAGAGTGGAGCCAGAGAGATCAGGAGGATATATGGTGACATCAAAGCTTTACTTTGCACCCCACAAAACCTTGACAGAATCAGAAAAATCCACCCGACATAGAGGCAGAAGAGGGCAAGGGAAATCTGTTTCTGTTCTCGCATGTGAGTTTTTGTATTTCATGATGAACACAGAAAAAATGATTTTGCAGTTCGGTAAAACAAGAAAAGCTCAGTTATCTTGGAAGGCTTAAGTAATTTGCAGAAAAACAATCGCTTTGTTTTCGTCACAACTTTTAGCGGCCTGGTAGCTCAATGGGTTAAGCGTCAGACTGGGAAGTAGGAGGTCGCAGGTTCGAATCCTGTCTGACTCCTAATCTATCCCCCTACCAGGTGTGTCCCTGAGCCAGACATGCAGCGCTAGCTCCCTGTAAGTCGCTTTGGACTCGCCAAGCAAAGTAAAGTAAAGTTTTAAAGGAATTGGAAATAGATCTGTGTCTTTTCAGTCACACTGTATTTATGAGACATTGAGGAGCGACAACCTTATAACTGCTCACTGAACCTGAGTTTTATGCAGAGGTTATACTATACCAAACCTGGTGCTGGAGGCGGTTATTCCCCACCACACGTATAATTAAAACAGATTATATAACTGTATCATTAGCTCTGCCTTTCCCTGTGACTCCTCGTTTTCCTTTCATGTTGCACTCTGCAGGGTTTTCAGAGCCATGAGTGTGTGACTTGATCTTGCTTAGGTTGCTTTTCTTTCCTAAAGAGAAAATTGCATGTGATTAAAGAAAAATGTCAACAATCGCTGCCAACTGTTGACCGTGTGCCACACATGGGGCGTTAGAGGTAATAAAAACACAAATTATGATCCAGAAAAATTACTCTACAACAGATATATCTAAACAACATCTCTCTCTATTAGCACCTGACAACACCTTGCTAAAACTGTCCTGTAATAAATGTATACAATAAATCCTCATCCTGTTCAGTTGAAACAATTTTTTCAGACGTGCCGATTTAAAAAAACAACAACAATCTTTCTGTGCAATTAAATTGCAAACATGTTTTTTAATTGGACAATACTGACAGTTTGTTTCCTGTTTATATTTTTGAAGGTGTTTACAATAAATCCACTGAAACTTTCTTCTTCTTTTTATTAATTCATTTGGAAAAGTTGCATCCCAATCATGTGGAGTAAATCCAGGGAGCCCAGAGATAATACGGTAATACTACTGCTTTGACTGCATTTTAAGGTAAAGTCCCATCTGAATTATTCAGATGTGGCACACGAGCCCACAGTAGGAGGAGAGAAATAAAAAATTCAACAGGAGAAAAGTAAAGACGTAAAGACTGGCAGGGTAGAGAACAATTGTTAAAATCTTTTTTTTTAAAGCAGGAGATGGAGACGGTGAGCTTTGAGAAAGCAAAGCCTTACTGTGGACTTACTGTAAGTCTTCTCCCTGTCACTCTGCTATCTAAGCCTAAAGCAGGCACCTAAGTGGCCCTCATTTAGTCTGTTAGGAGGCACCCTGGTCAGCATGCGTGAGCGAGGGGGAAGCAGCAACAGCAGAGAGGATAGGGAGTGGTTAGAGTGGGGATTGGCTGGATTTGGTGCAGCACACATGTAATCCTGCTGGTCTCCTGCTTGAGATTGGACCTGTGTCCATGCGCCGAGATTTCGCCTCCAAAGCTGTAGATGGTGCGTCTTTGAATTTGTTTCAAAGGAGCTGTTCGGCCAATTTGCTACAGGGCGGTGCCGCTGCGTGTTGCTGCGGAGGGGTTTCCATCCACGTCCCTGTCGCATCTCTCTAACCCCATCTGCGGAGGTAACCAGTCACTTTGGTTTCTTCGCTGCTCAACTTGAAGTCCTGACACACAGCCCTCACACACTAAGCGCAGACAAAAGCCCGAGCTTACACCTGTAAATGTGCCTCACTGAAACTGACTATTGTAATCCCGTCAGCCTCCACAATCTGCCACTACAAAGGGAATTGATGATAGGGTATTATAGCAGGATAGTAAATATAGCCCACCCTTAGAAGTGCCTGAGATGATATATTAACACTATTTCCCTAAATGCAACTGTACCAACATTGAGCTGCTTTTTAGTTTGTAATTAGATGATGGCCTCTTAGATCAATTGCTAGTTAGTCAGGGTATGATTAGGGCTCTTTGTCTAGATTTGAACAGCTTAAAGAATAATTAGCGTTCAGTCAAAATTGTTGATTTACGTCTATCAAGTTGTGTGAAATGTGCATTAAAATTACAGTAACGCTGATGGTGTGCTGTGTTAGGTTGATGAGGAATAACCCAGCAGGTTCTCGCTCACTCAGTCCATCTGTCCGTCACACGTAAGCCACGTCTCAGGTGTTGTAAGATCAAGCCTGGTACGATCTGTGATTTAGGGCAAATAATTTCAATTTGTATTATTAAAAATGCCAGTTCTGCAAAAGCTGGAATTTTATCCCATGCACACTGATGATTGGCACATTGCATCACCAGCCTCTGTGATGCCTTCAGTGTCAGATGCTGCCGCTGTCTCTCCGTTTATCATTTGTCCAAACAATCTTTAGAATAAGGCCGCTGGTGTGATTACACGCTTTCAGGCTTATAGGAAGTAAGTCAACTCAAGAGTGGATTTATTAGGATCAACATCCAGACGGAGAATGTCAATGTGGTGTTACTCATGCTCAAGGAGACTAGCTTTACATACACCTAAAGCTCCAGTGTGTAAAAACTGTTTCTATGCAACCAGTGGTAGTTTACACATGCAGTTTTGTTTTTGTAACTTGATTATGTTAAATGAATTAGGTGCTGTGTTTGCTAATAGAAAGCAAACTGCAAGGACGTGGATGGCAGGTGTAGACTGTGCAGGATGGACAAATGCACACTCAAGTTCAGCTCCTGTTTGTAGTAAGGTTTAGGAGTCAGTACATTAGTGACTTAATCATCAACATGTCCTTATTATGTCGACAGAAAGCTCTCGTGTTGGCGTTCGCAGTTGCAGCTGTACGACTACTGGATTTCTAGAACACAGGGTTAGTGAATGAGATATATCTTATTGTGGAGAGATGCTATCAAACCCTTCGGGTGAGCCTCGCCTTTCTTATCAATCAGAGAAGGCCAGTTGTTATGGATAAACTGGTTTCCTGGCTTCCCACAGTCAGAATCAGAATAACTCTACAGTCATGCGAACACGTAACAAATGTTTATTTGGCATATATCGGTCAGGGCACAATAATTAGGATAGTTACACAATACTTTGTGCCAAAAAAATGCATGCTATAGCTTTACAACTTCAAACAAATCCTGTGGACTTCGTCAGCAGAGCTCACGGAAACTCCAACAGCAACAGACGGTAGTGACTTCCAAACAATTTAGTATGAGTTCAGTGCCTTCAAATAGCTGGTGAATCCAAGTCGCTCAAAAACAATGGAGGCTTTGCTCTATGACATCACAGCCTCAAGTCAAAATTTTCATCTGGTTGTCACAAGACACACTCACAAAGTCGGATTTGAGGCACACAAATGCAGACCTACGATGACACACCGCTTGTCCATTCAGAGAAACTGACCCAGAATACTCTCATGCAAGCACATACTTTCTCTCTCACACACACACACACACACACACACACACACAATTTCACCCTTTCTCTCTCTCTCATCCTGTCACAACTTAAATGTCAAAGTGTCAGCGGAGCATTTGAAAAGCTGTAGTTATAACAGTTAAGGCAGGGCACCAGTGTGATGCAAGACTGACACGCTTAACCTGCCTCCATCAACACACGTACTGCCTCAGCGGCCGAGTGGCAATTCTCTCATGGTGCTAGTCAAAACAAAGTGCACTGTTCACACACTGTTCACGAGATCGTGAACGCGCTCCTATGCACACAATACCTACTTGTTGTATCCACACACAGGCCCTAAGACATGCTGTTCTCATGAAATCAAAAGACCCCCTGAAATCCAGGTGAAAGCCCTTGTTTCCTGTTGATTTCACCTTCTGAAACCACTTCCATCATGAAGGGAAAGAGTCTGAAAATGAGGTTTACAAAAGGATTTCAAAGACCTAAGAAGATTTCGATGGGAACTGTGAGGAGGCTGAAACGCAATATTGGAAAGATGTTCTCAATAGTTTGTAAACTGAGAGTATTGCTGTGTTTTCCAGTGTTTTTTTCCCCAATCCCATAGTTGAGTCGAGGCAAGATGAAATCGTCCTTTTAAATCAAATTCATGAAACTGATAACAAAATATCGGCTACACGACGTTGCCAAAGTTTTCTAGGTCTCTGTAAGTGTGGATGAGCTTTAAATTAGAGTAAATTATGGTGGTATATCAATAGACCTGCACTTCTTCTGTCTGTAGTATGAAACCATGGGTTCCCAGAAAACAAATCCAAGCAGTGAAGTTTTCCTGTTCAGTTTCCTTCGTTCTGCAGTAAATCTTCGCCCTCTTATCACACCCAGCATCTCTAGCTTGTGGTTTTACTCAATCAGCCACCATCTTGTTTTCTCACTTTTGACATGTCAAAACAAAACTAGTTCCATCACATAAAAAAAAACCTTTGAAGAAATTTGCCGCTAGGCAACCGGAATAATTTGCAAACTTGTGACTGTTTTATGATTAACTCTTTATTAAACTGCACTTTGACTACAAACTACATGCTGCAAGGATGTAATGAGGTTCTGCACGATGACAGCCGGGGCGAGTCAGCAGTGTAATGAGGGCTGGCGCATCAGGATGGGCGTACTCATGTCAGATACAGAAATGAATTGATGCCGGAACATTTTCAGTTGGACCAAGTGTCCTTTCTGCCTTTACGTGAGGTAACCACACAGTGCTTGAATAATCTGTGGTTCTAAATTGTGTTTTTGCATCAGTTGATGCCTCAAAATGTTTTTGGTGCTAGGTCACTTTTCTGCTGCTGTGTCTTCAACATGAGCAAAACAAATACCAGGAGAGGTTTTGGAGTAACGACAGAATAAACTGTGTAGGTTTGCAGAATGCCAGCAGATTTGAAGTACTGATGCCACTGATTACTTAGTTTTAGCCTTTGTCTTATCTTTTTAGGAAATGCGTCCTGTAAAGTGGCTCAATGATTTCAATCTACATCTTGTCGAGTGTTTGAGGTGAGGCATACAATTAATGTAATTATCACAAAGCACGTTTACCCTCCAGACCTATTCACTGTCTCTCTCGCTGTCTGCGCTTCCTTTTTCAACATGACAAAATGCCCTGCAGGCGACTTGTCAATCACTGCTGTGACACTAGCACGCACACAGCCACGCACTAGCAACAGAATCATATGGATATATGTACAAGCACATACACATGAGCAGAGATGTTGTAATATGTGAACAGGTGGGAAGACGGTTTCAGATCACACAGTGTTGTTTGTGAGGAATTGTTATTCTTCAGGTCTGGTAATGCTCTGTATAACACGTGCAGATAAACGTGTGTGTATATGTGTATGTATCTAAATATACATATAGTGTTTTTACTTTTTTAACATAATATCCACATATTCACATGCAAATATGCAAGAACATGCATGTGCATGCATAAAGCAACTCTCGACTTTGATCTTTGTTTTTTGTGAAGGTGCGGAAATAACAACTCTCCTGTGTGACTCATCATGACATGGCCATTGAGGTAAACCGTAAAAGATCTTTTGTGAGTTTGCTTGTGCCTGAGGGTAGATGCAATTATAGCTGGAAATTAAAGATTGATAGAAGAAACAGGAAGCCAGTAAGGTGGATTGCAGTTCAGCGTTCTCCAGAGGTCGGCCATGCTCCGCCTACGTACTATGTAAATTAGACAATAGAGACAAACTGTTGAAGTCATAAGGGATGAGAACGGTGCAATGGCAGCACATGTAACACGGAAGGTTTATACCAAGAGGACATTGGCTGGACAGAGAAATTCAGTTTGATTTAATGGGACTGTTCAAGCTGCAGCATGAGATAACGTCTGCAAATGCTTCGAGTTTCAGGAATGTTGGTTCTATTTCAAAAGAAAACTATTTAGTGCACTTTGACTAAATGATCTATTACAATTCGTTTGCTTCAGTGTTGGTGAACCTTGTGCTGTTGCCCCAGCACAGTTTGCAGAAGGCATTACTAAACTGTTTTGTGTGTGTAGAAAGGGTTCAGGTATATCACAGCATTGTGACATTTTTTAATATACAAAACTCCCCACTGTCATCATCATATCTTCAATATTAAGGTTTTTTTCATGACGAGTTCTAATCAACACAACGCTTCTACACCATGCCCCGTAGGTTTCTCCATACCGTGAGCTTAACTAACTGCTGACAGGTATTCAGACATCATCTGCACTTCATCAGACAGTCTTTTATTTTCACGTAACACACGGCCAGTATATCGCTGGACTAGTTGCAGGCCTGCATCTTATAGTGTAGCGTGGAAACGGTTGTTAGCTTTTGTTTGCCGCCTACGTAAGGAAACAGGTCGACGCTTACTACATCTGATAAAAAAAGAGCCACTGACACATAAGTATGCTCGTAATTTTTGAGCCTCACCCATTGGTTGGTATGGCCTGTTAGCTGTGGAAAAAGCCCCCCCCATCTTTATATATAATGGTTTGTGCCATTTCCGTGAGTTGCGTTCAGCTCCATTGGACATGCTTTGTCCAAGTCTGTCCATCATACTTTTGTGAGTCACGCATCTGTCAGTACGACCTGTCAGAGCTGCACAACCATAGCGTGTTTACAAGTAGTGCCAGGTTTGTTCTGAAGGTCAGCTCACGACATCCCGTGTGGTTCATCCTGTGTGTTTCCAAGTGTTTGTTTTGACTTGCTGGTCTCAGGGCTGCATCTACATTTTACATTGTATGCCAGTTTGTTAAAAAAAAACGTACCATATATATCGAACACATGATGTTACTTTGGAAACGTATCATTTTCATGTCGGGAATTCATTGTGCACACTCTTTCCCAATGTACTTTCACATCATATGTGTTACTTACGGTCTTATTCTTGTGTTAGGGTTGGACTAGCAGTGTTTGGATCCTAGTGCTAGCCGAAGTGCATTACTACAGTTTTTTAGGACCTTACACGAGCGTTAGTCTATGTTTATTGCAGTATTTCTAAGGCAGATTATCCAGTGGCAACACCGGTTTACTTTCTCTTAAACAAAGTCAGGAGAACGTCACGTACATACATACACACACACTGACTTAGCTGCTGTCAAGCTACACTATGATTGTCAAGATATGGAACTGAAATCTACACAAGATTATCAGTTAGTATTATCTCAACTAAAGCAGCCTGGGGCTAAAAAGACAGGAAAGAAACACATTAACTTTTGACAGTTTACACCAAGTGGAATTGACACCTGCAGATTATTCTGATGATCAAAACATATTCAGTCACTGCAAGAATGAATCTTGGATGCGGTTGCCACCACTTATGACAGTTGGTTTTGGTTTTCCATTAGTGGAATCCATCCACATTTTTCTCCTTTGTCTCCACAGCTGTCATTTACTCTGTTATACTGTGCCAAACTAATGACACATCAGACTGCATCAAATGCGTCACCTGGCTAACAATTTAAAACAATCTGGGACTTCCTGTTTGGCAGCTAACGAGCACCGAATGTTAGCATCGTAAGTTAAATTAAATCCTGAGTCACAATCGTAGAAACGGGGTGAAAATGAACAGTTACAGTTGAATTGGTCATAGTATGTTTGTACATCCACGGGCTCAAAGTCTGAGTTGAACGTGTGTATGCGTGTCCAGGTTGAAGTATGGAAAATTTGCTTTGTCACTATGCAGCATTTATTGACATCAAGCTTTGATGAAATGCCAAACTGTCTGTTTGTTTCAGGCTCCCACACACACTAATTACACCGTTCTGCCCATCCTCTCAGGTTAGCTTTGACAACATCTAGTGTCTCTAAAGGAACATTTATTTTGTTTACTTAGCAAAGACAAAATCACAAAAGGGATTAGGTTACAGGCCAACAGACTTCCACAGGTTGGTCAATCAGAACACAGGAGGTCAGATGAGAATTTTTATTCTCCATACCAGGCAAACATTTGCATAAAAAAGCCATGATATTTCCAAATGTCTGCCTCTTCCCAATCTACTAGGAGCTAGCGCTGAGTGTGTTGCTCAAGGACACACTTGGCGTGGGGGATGGGCTAGGAGTCCATCCTGCCACCTTCTGCATCCCAGTCTGATCCTTATCCCATTGAGCTACCAGGACATTTCATGTTGGAATCTTGTCTAAGAATTTTTGGCATTCACCAGGTTTCTCAAGGTTAAATTTCCTCTTTGGTATGAGGAAAGTCAGAGAACAGCTTTTTAACTTATTGACCTTTAACCTTCCTCCCACAACATATTCTTACATGAAGCCCATTATGTGCAGATCTCCAGAGCGGTGGATGCAGTTCACTAGACCTAACTTTCCCTGTTATCACTGAAAAGTGTTATTGTGGAAAGTGCAGCTAGTGTGTGAAGCTTGATCTACAAGGAAATTGTCTGTGTTTGGAAAAGTTAACAGCCAGGTGACTTAGAAAGTTGGAATAGCATGATAATGTATCTGGTCCAGAGAACTCAAAACAACTCCAATATTAAGTGTCAAAGTTTCCCTTTAACAATGCCTCACTTGACATTCACCTCCTCATCGCTGGTGTCAAACTTGTCCTTTAATTTCCCTGAACACGCACGTCTATATGCATTTTACAGCTTTAAAGTTCCAGTGTCCGTTAATTGACTCGTCTAGAAGATGGGCTGTCATGTCTGTCTCTAACAACCACATCCACATTCACCCATCGCGGGATAATGGCCAGGAGGAAAGGTGCCGTTAGGTGCCTCCGAGCCCTCTCTTCCCTGCTACCTTGGTCTGATTAAAACAATTGAGGGGTAACACACGGGGTACTTGACCCAAACAGTCTATCGTCCAAATTGCATTTGTTAGGTGAACCCAGTGCTATGCCTGGCCTGCCTATCTGCCCATGTCTAGGGGGGATTTGGGATGCATATACATGAGCGCTGCAGGCTGGGAGGGGAGTCAGGTGGGGTCCTGGAGGCCAATTTAGGTCTGGCAGGAGAGGTGAGAAGGACAAAGGAGAATGCAGAGGAGAACAGGAGGCAAACCTAATAGTTTCCTGCTAACAAGCCCCATCTCTGGGCTTTAAGTCTGATGTCACCATCTTCACCTCCTCCTTCAGCTCGCTGTTTGCCTCTGCATAATATCCCACACACATTTCGTACACTGTTTTCTCCTTTCACACCAATTTGGATGGGCAGCAGTGAGTTAAAGACTTTCTCCTCCGTCTGCCTCATTTGTGGAGGCACAGAACAGAACAGGTTCTGCTGTTTGTTTGCATGTTTCTGTGTGCATATGTGTGTTGCCTGTTTGTCAGACAGGTGGTTTGTTAAGTTGCTGCCAATCATTGTCTGGGTTGTCTTCGCCTCCTGAGGGGTTGAGTGTTTTTTTTTTCTTCCCATGCATCATTTGTTTGCAAGTGTAACTCAAAAGCAGCAGACAGGTTCAGGGCAGGAGATTACATCTCTCAGTTTTCTTTCCTTTTAAAAATGTCTCCTACGCCCCACAGTCCAGACACTTAGAGGAGTTCATTAAGGCTGAGCAGCGCTTCAGGCCTGGTAGGTAACAGGTCAAAAAGTTTCCCCATGGCAGCGTGTAATTTTTTTAACAAACATTAAGACGTGTTTTCTTTTTTGTTTCTTCATGTTCATGACATGTTCTTGTTCTTTGCTTGGAAACTTGACCCCAAAACATCCACTGTTTATTACCAGTGGCGGCGGGTGACATTTTTTAAATTTTGGGGTTGGGGGGCACTTTTGCAGGTCAGACTTCAGATGCTCTCTAACCACATATCACCACAAGTATAGACTAAAGCACCATTATCATGCAAATGTGTGGATTTTTATCCCCCTTCTCATTATACTCCATCCTGTGGCTGTCATTCAGCTGTGTAGTGATGTTCACATTGTTCATCACTGTAAGTCACGTAGCAGTCAGCATTTTAAATTAAATTCGTATTACTGGTCTGAATCACGACTGACAGAGGAGAAACGAACTCAACCCCTGGTCTCGGGACAGACGGTTAGCCAGGACCTCTTCTCAGACCAGTTTCTGGAGTGTAATTTCTCCGTCTTGTGTTAGTTGTTTAACCGGTTGAAAACGGTAGCCCCCTGTACAGAGCGCTCTGAAACAGATCTCTTTTGCGTTTTAAAATTTTAAAAAACACTTTTATTGTTTGCACGATCGAGCAACTGCAGCGCTATGAAAACAAAAGTAAAATGCTAACGTTCAAACACTTATTGCAGGTGTGTGTGTTATAGTTCAGACTTTATATTGAACCTTTAAAAATTAAATGTCTGGAAAGTCAGCACTGTGACTTGAATGTACGTAACACACGAGAGGAACAAGCTAGGGCTCCTCCAGCTGCTTTGTCAGTACGCCGCCAAAGATTCTGTCACATTCTAATGCAAAAGCCCGTTTGACCCCACAAACCGTCTTGAAGACGAGTAGCTGCTTAAATTGAGTTGTATCACCACTTGATCATTCAGTCGATGTTCTGTCAGACACGCAGGGTTAAACTAAGAGCTTGTGTCCCTGTCAATCAAAACCAGAGTGAGATGAACATCTCTGTCAGAAACCTGCACCGTCCTCCCACCGCGCCGCTCTCGTTTTGATATCTGTGTTAAACAAGGCTTCTGACAAATCCCCGCTCTGCAGGCTTAGGGCAGCTACCTGGGGAAATCACAGCTGTGTGTGTGTGTGTGTGTGTGTGTGTCATACATATCCATGATGCCACTACTCCTCTGCCAACATGCAAGAATGGCTGTGTGCATGTGTCTGTTAGCAGCATCTGATATGATTTGCTCTATCGACTCCTGGGTGTAATTGGCAGGCTCAGGCTCCCTTGTTTAGGCCAGTCTCAGGAGGGGCAGTTAGACCGCGTGTGCTCAGACCTGCAGACCTCCACTCATGGAGAATGCATAAAGGGGTCTCTGGTGTATCTATGGATTAGCTGCGCTGTAAAGAGCAAGAGGGCGACCGCAGCAGGTGAAGTTATTTATCATGCTTTGAACGCGTGTGTTTGTGTTTCTTACGAACTGCACAGTGTATTCGAGGTAGAAAGAGTCGCAGTAATTAGGACTGAACTAAAAATATAACATGACCTAATGTGTGGATGTTTCCTCTCTGTTGGGTAACAGCTCTGCTGTTTGTTCTGCAGCATGTTCTTTTTTTTTGTGCTGACAAATCCCTGATGGTGATTTTTAGAAACCAATGTAAAATAGTGAGTGTGTCTGATGTTTGTTTTTCCTCTGACTGTGGAAATTCGATGATACAGCGTGTGCCCCCTCACATCCCCCTGCTTTCTGGGTATCTTTCCTCAGTGACGCTTCCCACCCACACCGAGTCTGACATGACCCAACCTGTGTCAGCGCTGACCCGTGGGTCTGTACCTGTGGTTGCTGTGTTAACATTACCTCTCATCCAGAACATCAAACAGGGCAGGGCCTCCACGAGAAACCAGTGCAGACATTACCAGGCATGACCGATGTAGAGTTTGACATCAGAATTAACATTTGATGAGCTTCTGTTTAGTGATTTTTATTTTCATAATGACGTTTTATTGTTATTTAACTGTTCGATCTTAACACAGCCTTGATTCAAGTAGCAGTACAGTTTAGTGTATTATTCCTACTATGTAACGTCTTTTTTGTGACATTCAAATATAACTTGGAATAAATTGGAAATGATGACACGACTGATTCTGTTTTTAAGGAGGATCATAGCAAGAGGCTTAATGATAACGGGCAAAAAAGAAGCAACAAATAATTCTTCGGGTTTCAATTCAAATGAAAACAATATTTAACAGAATCATCTCAGGGCACTAAAGGCTGCTTGACCTTTGTCTGAAAAATAAAACAGAAATAAGTTGATGATGAGCAGTCACTGACATTAGATGTGGAGTTAAATAGTTTAAGAAGTGATTAAGCATCTATGTGAGAAAACCAACGGAAAAACGAGCAGGAGAAGAATGATCTGCTGTAACCCGATAATAATCCACACATTTGTCCAACTGGTGATAAGTTCAACTTACATAAAACACGGTACCTCGATTTACAAGCAAAATGTGGTTGTTGAAATTGTGTAAATATTTGTGTTCGGGTACATGACATTGTATAAATAAAAAACAACAACAACAACAACAACATCTATAGATATTTAGAATATTTCTGCATATTTTGAGTTGTGTAAATATCATTTAGCTGTCTGTCTGGGTTTTATCCTCTCATGCACGTCCTTGTCTACTTCAGGGGAGCTGCGGGGTTTCAAGTAACGCATCCAGTGTCCTGCTGTCCTCTGATCACTTCCGCCCGAGAAATGTTTCCCAACTTCAAAACTTTTGTTGATGCGGAGCTGCTAAATCCAGGCTCTAGTGTGGTAGAAATCAGTGGTTGCACAAAATGGAACCCTACATCAATGAGCAGGTTAGTTCTGTTTAATGGAGCTAATTTGTGCAAATGATTTGTTCAACTTTTCAATTGTAACTGTCTATTTCTGTAAAGCATTGTTCATATTTGACATTTTATCCACAATAGTTGCAGTGTTTTTGGTGTTTAAAAGATGATGTTTAATTTAGGATCCTTTCAAATGACAGAAGTATAACACAACCTCTTCTTCTGAGAGGTTTGCTGTTACCACACACATTAGGACTTATTAATCCTCTTGCTTTCGTGACCAGACCTCACACAGCTCTCTCGTTCCGCAAGAACGCGACACCAAACATAACCAAAGAGACGTGCAGTGCAATTAATCGTTAATCAAAACAGCAACTGTGCTCACACACCTTCACCTGACCCACTGACGAAGCAGGAGAGAGACACATCATCAGCACTACCATCAAAAGTTCTCACGCTTTACTGGTTTCCACATCTGCTTGGAGACACAGCGATCCGCCGGTTGGGTGAAATACGGCGTGCCGTCTGTGATGTGAACCAGGCATAAGAGATCACACAGGAGATGTTTATTTTTTATGACTGAGCCTGGCAGTCACGCCTGATTTTACTGAAGCTCATTAGACAGCTGTGATAAATTGATGTCAAATTTGACAGTTCGTGGATCCACAGAAACGACTGACAGACGAGTGAGTCATCACCTAAAGAGCAACTCCGAGTTCTTGATGCGATTGTCTTTTATTGTGCTCCCTTTTTCAGCATTGCAAACAGTTGGTTTTCCATTGGTGCCAAAATGCAGCTAATCCTTTAACCCCAACAGTGCAGCACAGCTCAGACTGGTAGATCCACACTGACCAGTTTATTTTATTTTATCTATCATAGAAGAAACCTTCATGCTTTAAAGGTATTTGAATATACAGTAAATCTTCTTATTTGCTTTGTTAGATGCAGGTGTTTATGTAATTTCTACACGTGCACGACACGCTGTTTGGAAACGAAGGGTTGGTCCTCTGCGCCACAAGACGGACGAGTTTCATTAGCTGTGTGTCAAAATGTCTTTTCACACAGTTTATATTAATGAGGTACCTGCCAGTGAGACGGATTCCTTTATCTGTTTTACATGGATGGATAAGATGTGGGCGAAAGAACTCCGCCACACACAGGACTTTGCTGCTCAGTCATTGGTGTACTGTTTGGGCTTGGCTTGGCACTTTACGGATGGCCTTTTCCTGGAGTAAACAAAGACATAATCTCTCCTAGGTCTGCACATCGTTAATCTTCGTCACTTGATTGTACGCTGTGGCACTGTAATGACAAACGTAGCCTGGTGGTTTCTGTCTAAGGCCAGCCGCTGCCAAACCCCAAGGTGTGGCTACCTGGTGCGGTCGCCTCTGCTCCAGATGGTTATTTGGTTGGTGTGTTGGCTAGTTGCTAATTTGATGGAATGATTGATGGTTTGGATGTCTGTTGAGCAGACTGAATGTTTATTGTCTGACTTCAGATGACTGGTTTGTTGCCATTTTAGCTGATAGAAGTTTTGTTCACTCAACAGCTTGTTGGACTAAATGTCATTTTACTTTGCATCTCCAATTTACTTGATGAGTAAATTCTATTCTAATCAAAATGAGGTTTTGCAGATTATAAAACAAAATTTTACTGGATGATGCATTTCCTAAACTGGCTGCGAGATTAAAGCTACTGAAAGCTGTTTATATCAAAACGTTCCCTGGTTGAAACTAAACTCAAGTGGCGGCAGCATGTGCGAAGCACATTATACACTTATCAACAAACTGATTAGTTACTAATGCAACACAGAAATATAGTGTGCGGCTGGTCCACACACACCCTCTTCATGCTACAACAGGTAGTGTTCATCCAAGGATTATCTATTGCGCTCACAGTTTGGTCGAGAAAACACTTTACTGTTATACAGTACGAACACGTGTTGTAGGACACAGGGCTGCATGATTATGATCTCAGGATATATCAAAAGGAACTACGACCACATCACCTGTTCATCATGAAATGGTTATTTTGGGATGTTTTTCTGATTGATATGTTCCCTCCTTGATCAGCTGATTGACTGCTACACAGCCCCCTTCAGGCAGCCACTCATACGTGAAATCTTTAAAGGTAACGCTACAGTTGGCCCCTGGTGATGTGAACCACATCTGGTTATGAACAGGAAAACCAAACCATAAACAGCCAAGCGAAATCGTACACAAACTTGGTAATTTGTAATCTCTGTCAGCGTACACAGAAGGCAGGCAAAGGATCAGCATAATGGTTTATGAGCTGGATGCGCATTGGCTTATTCGTCCCATCCTCCCGAAGACTGAGAGCGAGAGGGAAAGACAGATGTTGTTTAAAAAGTATAATCCTTGGGTCTGTGATGGGGTATGTGGCTCTGCTGTGTGTCTCCGCTCAGCCTGTAACAACACATGGCAGCTTCATTGAGCCTCGGCCACAGACATGTTTTTATTAGGTTTTGTTCTTTATTCTATATCTTCATTTACATGCGTGTGTGTGCTGCATTCTCGCCTGAAAAATAAGATGACTGGATCTGCATCTGTGATCCCTGCGAGAGGAAGTTTAGTGAAGTTCTGTACTGTTCATAGATGATTGTCCAACTGCCTAAACGGATATAAGAATCTTATTTTCAACACGACTTCTTTCAGGAAAGTGCATTCTGAAACGTAATTGGTTAATTTATTCCACAAAGAAAGTACAAAAAGCCCCCAAACACACTGCATTTATGCATGTGACAACATAACCAGGTACCTACTAGAGAGGCTACTCAGAAACATAAAATGCTTTTCTGTGCACACCCACCTAAGTGACTCTATATGTTGTACATGCATGTATGCACACAAGCATAGTCAAACACGGGCGTTTAAATAGATACAGTGACATATTACATATAGAACTACTACTGAAAACAGCTTTTTGGTACTTTAACTGCAACTCCACCGTGCATGTAAAACCCAACCTGTCCAGCAGCGGTGAAACATTAGTGTGTCTGCTTCGGTTGCATCGTAGATGTGATCGTAGTCGTTGCTGTTCAGTGATTTATAGCATACAAATGAGCAGCAGTTCCCTCTGACGTCACTTTCAGTAATCTCTGTCGTTGTTTTGTCGGCTCAACCGTGTCTGTCTGACCTAATGATAAATGAGTAAAGCTGCGTGAAACCGTCGAGCTATGGTTTGTTCATGGAGCTGGAGGAGGAACAGGCTGAATCACTGTGTTTCGAAAATGAACAGTTGCAGACGGAATAAAAATATGAACCTGAAATTATGCGTGGCTGTTTTTAAATAGCGCACATGTTCCCGTCTAAACTTAGAGTGACAAACAGAGAAAAACAGCAGTTTCCCACTGAAGATAAGTTTTCATTTATGTGAACTGCACACCCTATGTGCTCAGCCAAGCGTTCCCAATGTTCACATTACAGGTGAGTAAAACGTGTTACTCAACAAGACCGAAAGAGGAGAGACTCATCCCAGTAAGCCCGACTTTCATGGATCATCAGCAGCCTCTTTAGCTGATCCAACATCAGACGGGACGTTCATGGGTGGGTTGTTGTCAGTCACCACTGAGTAGCTTTAGCTGCTCCCTTTAGCACAAAGGTGAAGCTAACGCATCAGGAGTGGGAGTCACGATACTAAAAAATGTTGCACAGTTGTATTTTACAGTGAACTAGATGTTGGCTGGGGCTCAGTTTCCTGCTGGGATCAAGACGGAGCCGAGAAACAGGGAGCAGTCATTTTATGTTCTTATAAATACCTCTAAATATTTAATATATCAAATATACACAATAAATCTGAAGTATTTTTAAGGAGCATCATGAAGGATCTTTTCTCACAATACACGTTGACAGTATCTGAGTAGATACAACAAAAGGTCATTGACCGGGTCTGGAATCTCTAAGAATATAACATATGTCATTATGATGTTTCTTCATTCTCATACCTGAGAGCGCAATTGTCAGAGATTTTGTTGTTACTGAGCAAGCTGTTCATTAATCTTACTATTCTCAAAGGTCAAGTGTTTGTTCAGACAGAATACAGGATGAAGGTGTGTGTAGTATGGGTGTTATTTCCTGCCCCATTGTGTGTTGTCATACAGCGACATAGTGGGAACCTCACAAACGCTCTGTGTTTGTCTGTGTTTCTGTGTGTCTGGGTGGCTGTGGTTTCTCACACAAACTAGTTTCTGCTTGCCTTGCGGCTACATCTGAGGATAGGTGTGTATGAAATGGGTACATGCATGTATGTGTGCTCTTTGTGTGTGTGTGTGTGTGTGTGTGTGGTATGAAGTCTCAAAGCATCAATCAAAGTTAAATCCGGAGTTAAAGAGAAGGGGATGCCCTTCCTTGCCTTTTAATTATAGTGTTTGTGGTGAAGGACTCAGGAAACTTGGATGCTAATGTAGCATACAGTAGATGCTGTTCCTTTTACCTGGACAGGTAGACAATACAGTTGCATGGCTGGGACGTGAGTGTCATGCTTAATTAATTGTTTGTATGAAAGGGAGGGGATGAGAGGGAGGTGGCAGGGATTCTGCTTTGAGGAGAGCTAAGATAAACAGAACAAGTGAAGAAATGCTTGCGGCTCCATTACTTGAGTTTTTTTTGTCGTAATGAGGCTGCAGGGCACTGTGTAGTTGCCTTGGTAACACAGGTATTATGGTATATGTTTGAGGTAGGAGCGAGAGGCTGGAGGCAGACAGGTTAATCCTCTCCAGGCAGCCAATTACAGACTTCCATCCCCCATCTGTCCTCCCCCGTATAATCTCACAGACTCACCCTTACACTCCCGTCCCTACCTTCTGCCAGCCTCCTCTTCTGTCTCTGTCCTTCTCCCAAAGTGCAGCCCCTTCACCAGGCAAGATCATGCTCATATCAGATGATTTTCTTGTGTCCCAGGCGCAACGGTGTGAAATGTAACAAATAAGTATTTGCACATATAGTAGAAAAAAAATAATTGAAATATAAAAATAAAGGAAAGAAGACGAAAGTCATCCAGAGTTTTGCGGGACTGCGATTACCTGTAGTGAGTGTGTTAATGGTGAGCCACTAAAAAAATGCACAGTTTGTGACATAATAATTTAACACTTGTTAAAGAGCAGGTCAACAGAGCAGTGATGACTAACGTAGACGTCAGCAGTCTGCATCCTGTCTGTCAGTCAATTTTCTTTTTTTTTTGTTTACAGATTTCATTATAAAACTTCACATGACTCAAAGGGCTTCATACATGAACGATAAACCAATTAAAAAATAAAAATGCGATCAAATTAAATAAAGAAATATGAGGAAATATTTTAAAATTAACATTTTTAAATTATATTTTAAAATATAAGAAGCCCCTGATCACTATAGTTTAATGAAGTAAATACAGTAAATTATAGAAAGTCAAGTGATAACTGACTTCCGCAGAAATACTAAAAAAAACCTTCACTTTTACCCAACAACTCAATGCAGCACGTTGTCGTGGCGACGGGTTTAAGTTGGTACTAACTTCGATGTAGTTTAGAGAAACACCCCCTCTCTTACTCATCAGTTGACGTTTTCGTTGTAATTACTCAAGGTTTGTCTTGGTAACAGCCCAAGTCTATTTATGTGTCGTGCAGAAATTTAAATCCAATAAATAAACTATTTTAATCAAACATTGTTCAAAGGGTTAATTTAGTCATATACATTCAACTCATTATAAAGTAGTATAAACTATTTTTCTATTTTTCTGTTTTGTGCAGTTTCAGCTGATCAGCTAGGAAACAGAAAATGTATCATTATGTTAATCTGACTATGTGTTTAATCATCAATAATCATCAACATTTGTAGAGAAATTCTCGACAGGATTTGCTCTTACGGTGTTTTAATGTCACCGTGCTATCAGTTTTTTATTATCCTGGTGTTATCATCTCAGAATGAGTTCATGTTCATGTTAACCTCGATAAGAAATGTGAAGCAGGAAAGAAAACTGAGCACGTAATACAGTTTAGTGAGGTTCTGATCTGTTATCTGATCTTTTAATGGCTGGATGCTGAGTCGTCCTGATCACAGTGATCATTCATCACTCTGAGAGCCATCTGTCTCACACACACACACACACACACACACACACACACACACACACACACACACTCTCTCTTTGTGAAATCAGCCACATTATATGTACATGTGATGAGAGGAGAATGGAAAATAAGTTCAGGAAACGAGAAAACAAAACTTCGATTCATTGCTGGCATTGTTTTTTTTCTCATAACATTAAGAAACGAATGACTTCAGTCGTATTATATTTCCTCCACCATTTGTGGTCAATGCACCAAATCCTACAGTTTCTACATTTTTTAAAGATTAATCTAAAAGCAAAAATAACTTTCCATTTTTAGTTGCAGCCTTTTGTTTGTGTCTCATATGGCTGTCATTTCTTAATGTTTTCATTTTTCTGTCGCAGTTAATTGTGTCCAGCTACGGATCCAGAAACCACACATTTTGATCTTGAGTCGTGCATTAATATGTTTGCTTTTGCGGGATTTAGACGCTCTTAATTCACATTCTGGTCCCCATGATGTGCAGCCAAGTACGACTCAGGCTCCAAAACACAATAAACTCTTAAACTTTGTGCAACTGCAACTCCTCAGGCACAGTGCCAGTGGGTCTCACACACACACACACACACGTTGTGCTTACATGCAGGTCTATAAATTCTCCAACTATTACTATACCTGTCATGTAAAAATATTATCTGATTATTTTGTGGCATGTACAGTAAGGCGGCCTGGTAGCTCAGTGGTTAAGGCAGAGGGCTGGGAAGCAGAGATGGCAGGATTGATTCCCAGCTGCGGCACCCAGCCTCACTGCTCCCCGCCAAGGGGGGATGTGTCAAATGCATAACACAAATTTCATTTTAACATGTAAAATGTATTTAATGACAATAAAGTGGATTCTTCTTCTTAAATTCATTTAAAGATTTGTACATTTGTCTAATGCTAATTGTTGCTAATTAGACAATGTTAGCTTGCTAAACGTGCTAAAGTCTGATGATGAACATAATCATGACTACACCTGCCAAACGTCAGCACGTAAGCCTTGTCATTCTACCATTACAGCAGACACATTTTGTACCAAGTCATCAGATGAATTCACTTTATTGGTATGTTCTCTGCTAATACTGAAGCAGGCCAGACCCCCAGTGCAGCCCAGCTGAGAGCACTGGCTACAAGGGGCCCAATTAGGCCCCTGCTCACGGGCTGAGAGCCCTCACCATCCCTCCCCCTCTCACTCTAAATCCCTGCACAGGGATTAAAGATGGCCGGGTTGCAGGAGAAAAAAAGATCCTTACAGCTACTTGCTCTTTTTTCCTCTCATGTCTGAGAGTAGGTATGATGTAAGTGGGTGGGGGGTTGGAGGTGGACCCCCCCGTTGTGTTGCAGCTAATGAGCTGGATGTCCTGGGCTGGATGTTGCACGTTGGCCAGTCAAGCAGCGCACATCAGCACAATGAAATCACCGTCACTGGGTTACTGCGTCCAAGGTTGGCTGAAGCTTTATTGTAAGGCAAAAAAACCAACATGAATAATGTATTAGATTAGTTTAACTGCAGTGTGATTGACACCAGTGTGGCTGATGCTAGGTTGATAACGAAACGCTAAAGCTAGCAAAGGCTAAGTGGTAGTAGTCTCAGCCGGATCCATGCTGGACGCAATCGATAACAAACCGTATTCATCCTGCTGTCGTCTGAACTTGGAATGTGCTGTTTGTCTGGCTTCTGTTCGTATTCTTTGACGATTGAAAAATTGATATGCATCCAAATAAATATCAATGAATTACTCTGAATCTGAATCTGAATGTTTTTAAGGAACTCTTTTCTTGTCCTTTGATCTGATGTTGAAGACTTTTTTTATCTACTATTCAAATGTTAAATAAATATATCTTCCTCTCTCTCTCTTTTGGTTACAATCAAATCTTCCACTGCTCTCAGCCCTTTTGTATTGGCACATGAAACACACACACACACACACACACACACACACACACACACACACTGATGCTTGTTAGGCCCTGGCATCGAAAATAAAGAAAAGGGGGAAAGAAAAAAACACATCCCTGAGGTAGCTTGTAAATTACGCTGGAATGCCGATGCAGCCAATCTGGTCGCAGGAGACGGAGCCAGAGAGGGAGGGACGGGCGCACAGCAATGATGATGCTAATGCAGCCAATTACAGCTGGGGCGGCCGCGCTCCGTTTTCCCCCTCCACAATGTCAATGGCAACATTTATCCCCCAATAAAACAGACATGATCTCAGGAGCCTGGGCCCTGCCAGGGCTTTCCGTTCCTACAAATTTCAGTTGATTGTACAGTGCTGCGCCTGTAAGCACTTCGAGGGATGATTACTGAGCTTGTGTTACACGTTTAAAGGGAGATTCCACTCTGGTTTTTAAGGGTTTGTCTGTCTTCGAGTTGGAAATCTCGCCTGAGATACTAAGACCCGGGGTGTTTTTGCCTGTTTGCAATACAAAAAGAAAGACAAAGTGAATGGATGCACTACATGTGGACACACACACACACACACACACACACACACACACACACACACACACACACACACACACACACACACACACAC
>JAUMTR010000006.1:16894291-16909472 GCA_032270685.1 Microctenopoma stevenorrisi
TTCTGCTCCTCTGGCTGATATTTTTTGTTTGCCTGGCTTCGTGTTTTTGAACCGTAATCTCTCTCTCTCTCTCTCTCTCTCTCTCTCTCTCTCTCTCTCTCTCTCTCTCTCTCTCGATGTCTCCTCGTGTTTCTGTTAAATAAGCGCAAAAGTGAAAATGTTCAAATTTAAAAAAATAAATATAAGAACACTTTAAAAATCAACAGTTTATTTAAAATATATTTTTCTCAATCCGACATTTCAGACAGTTTCCTTTAAATGTTTTCACGGATTGTTAAATAACGATATCGTTTATTTATTAATTCAGTTTATCATATTCGATTGTGTTATATATTTAAATTAATGATTATAACTAAACGCTGAAACAAATAAAAACACATTCTCACTTTCGCATTTTTACAGTTCCGGTGTTTTCTGTTCAAATTCTGCCGTTTTCAAGATGTAAAAATAAAAATCAAACCCAAACAATAAAACAATAATGTGCCGCCAGAAAATTCCGTTTCGACTATTAAATTGTACGTTAATAAACCAAAATTAATCCAATTCTATGTCTTACTTTGATGTTTTTAGGCTTTAATTTCGCTTTAACGACTCCTCCATCCTCATGACTCCGTTTTAAACATTTAATCTGAACGCTGACATATTTTCTGGTTAAAAATAAAACGTCTGTTGTTAAAGTTTCTTTTTGATAAAAGCTTCGTTTTTACTTAAATCTGCGTATTAACAAGCTGGATGTAAAATGCCACCGAGGTTTTATTAAGGTCTAGTTTAACTGAATTGAACTTCCTTTAAACGTCTCCTGTGGCTTTTTTTTTTACACTTAGTGTGGAAACGGACATTAAAGCGTCTGAAGCGTCGCTGTTCGCCGTGTTTCGTTAATTAGAGGCCGCACTGCATGCTGGGAAGGTCACACACTCAGCAGCAGATATGAAGCCTCATGGAGCATCTTCAGAGTAGAAGTTACAAAGGGAAATAGGTCGCGCTGCTCCTGTAGCTCACCTGACGGCAGCCAGGTCCTGTTCTTCCCCCCTCTGTCTGGAGAGGCGGTAAATTCTTCTTCTCTCCTCCTCTTCGTCTGTTTTTGATTGAGGCCTAAAAGGTCAACCTTGGAGTTTTTCTTTCAAAGCATCTCTGACTCCAGCTTTGCGGCCAGCAGTGAACAATAAAGCTCCCAATAAGGAGGATCCTTTTTTTATATCAAGCCTCTGAACACCCTTTTTCCTTCTGAGAGCTTAAGCGCTTTCATGTCTGTAATAACCTTGTGTACAGCGTATGTATACACACTAAGCTTCAACAAGGTGATAATAAAGCGGCTGCTAACTGCTCATGGTGAGCCTAAAGCCCGGCAGAATTAGCACCGGTCTGCCATACATTTCATAAAAGAAGAACACTGAGAGCATGTCAATAGGTTCTGATTTAATATCACTGTGGTCGGTTAAGTTACAAACCAGACTATTTTAATCAACGTGACTTGTTGGAGTAAAGTTATGCAGCCGTGTGTCATCAAGAAGCAAGAAAAAAAGCCTCTAAATGATGCAGGGGAATCCACTTTGTGCCAGCTCATGGCGACATGACTTATATTCAGTTCCCAGTTTTTCCTCCGTGATGTGCAGGAGAAGTGAACATAAGGAAATCACTGGCTTAAAGTGTGGGCGACTGAACACACAGTCTGCAGACAAAGCTCAGCAGCAGTATCTTCATTAAAGCGGTTTATTCAGAATTCTTTGCCCACTCTTTAAAAACTACAAACTTACATAAAAAAAAAAAATTCTTCCATCTGCAGGAGCTTTAATTCATCGTGGGTGTTTGAAACTCGACCGTCTGGTCTTAAAATAAATCGTATTCTTGTTTCAGGTCTCCTGAAGCGTCATGAAGATCGGGAGCCTGCTAATTTAGATTTGAGTTGTATCTGTCTGTAGGTGTGAGTCAGCCTGCTTTAGGAAAATAAGATATTATTAGTTTCAATTATTTACTTCAGATCTATTTTACACACAGTCCTATATATGTTATATGTTGAATCCAAAAACAATTCATTTAATGATAAATATTTTTGTCCTTTTATAGTTTCAGACCAGTTTTTGTCCCAGATGTTGATAAATTTGTAGTAAATAACAGAGCTTTTTAAATTTCCCCTCTGCAGAGCTGCATGGTGCTAAAATGTTATCAATAATGTGTACTTATGTACTTATTTGTACTTAAGTATTTCAAAAGTAGAAAACTCGTATTTTTAGTTGTTTTAATCAATCCTGCTGCACAGGAGGAAACAATACAATATTTAAACCAATAAAAACTATAAACGTTTAATATAGAAAAGCACATTTCACATGAGATAAATCCACATTTGTGCACATTAAAAAAGTCACATATAAAAACTTTCACTTCATCAGTTTTCTGTCAACAAAACATGATAATTCTTTATTAATAAAAAAAATCTCTAATTTATATGGCTGGAAAATTTCAGCTTGGTCCTTTCAGGGGTGTTTTTCACTTAGGGGACCAGAATGCATGGTGCAGCTCTGAAAAGGTTGAATTTCTCTCCCTGCCTGCCGTTAGTCATGCGGAGGCCTCCCGTCCTGCCTCCAGCTCTGGTAGACACACAGACACTTTCTCAGGGCTGCAGCTCGGCTCTGCTGTTCCGTGATAATGATAAGGACCTAAATCCCTCTGTAGATTCGACCTTTGTCCCCTCCTCTATTTTTAAACTGTCTTGAGCGTTTGAGAGTTGCGATCTGGCCGGCGCAGTGTGTGGGGGGGATTAGGTGTATGTTTGGGCAGTGGTGACTTCAGGAGCCCCCCTGTGTTTGGTTTGGCAACCCCACAAGCACCACACGGCCGCCAGCAAAACCCAGCTTGATCTACCAGATACCCCAAATCATTATGTGGTGTTTGTTATGGAGGGAGCCGAGAGTGAACAGAAAGAGAACAGTTTACTTTTGTTAGAGGAGGACTTTGAAGTTTGGTCACTCGTTGCAGACGTCTCTTCAGGAGTTGACCCAGAGGTTTGCACTTCCCCTTTCAAACTGTTACCTGTGCCTCATGTTAAAGACTGACCGGCATGCAAACGTGTATAAAAATGTTTTCAAAACACGACCGTTGATATGTGCACTATTGCTGCTACGCTGGTATGGAAATATGTGCAGGTCATGTTCTGCTCATGCTCAGCAGCGTCTACTGAAATGTGGTGTATCATCACACCCAAATACTACAATACACTTATTTTAATTCAGAAATCAAATTATCATCAGCGTGTAGTTACATTTTGAAGGAAATCCTGTTTTACACCTTTAGTATTATAATTACTGTATTATTGCTACTGATGGCGACAGAGGAAGAAGTGTCAGATTTGATTATTGGTTTTTATTTAAAGATGATTTTTTTCTTCATCGCTTTTGCATCTGTTGATAAGGATGAAGCTTATTTTAGCATTTTAACTGTGACGACAGATTTAAGTAAGTTCAAATAAGTACAATTATACAACAACAACAACACTTACTTCATGAATGACAAATGTGCTGGTTGCATAATTTGAATTTTCACACCAGGGAATTATAACAAACACAAACTTTATTTTGTGTTATTAAAACGATTCCAATAAATAACTAGTAACTGTAGTTATTAAATAAATATAGTGCCAAAAAGTACAATATTTACCCCTGGAATGTAGTAAGTCAGAATATGAAGTAGCAGAAAGTAGAAGTACCTTAACTGAATAAATAAATGTATAAATGTTGTAGCCTGTTTAAACTACTTCATATTCTGTATATTGTGAAGTAAAGTACAAGTTCAGTAACTGAGCTAGTATAGTAGCCTGTAGTATGTGGAGGTGGTTTTAATTTGAAATTAATTCAAATAACGAAGCAGGTTTTAGTGAAAACAATACAGAGGTTGAAGACTCAAAGAATCAAAACCACGTTTTCTCAAGTGCGCGAGTTGAGCAGTCTGTGATTCTTACAAAGACAAACTCGTCCCTCGTCTGACAGTTAATGGGTTTGGCTCACTGATTAATTGTGATGAATGGGAGCTCATTCATAACCCATTGTGTAGTTTGCTGTCTGTGCTGTCAGTGGTGCTGGACACAAAAGCAGCAGCAGCAGCAGCAGCACAGTCACACAGAAAGGCAAACTACTGCCCCCCGTTGGCCTGAGGCGCTAACTGAGACAGCAGTGAGGCTCGGAAGATGTACTCTGGCACCAGGTTTCCAAAAAGCTAAAATTTAGTTCATGAACGGTGATGGTTTTCAGGACGGACAAACAGGAAGGCACGCACTGAAAACACAAACACACACGCACACAGGCCATGAATTAAAAATAGGATATTCATCTCCTGCATCAATTCTCATGGTAATATGAAAAACACATGAAAAACGTAGCTGCGAGCAGCGATCAGAGGGTTTAAGCCCATATGGGAATGTTAATAATTTAAGGCTGTCAGGGGTCAAGAGCTACATGGGAATGCTGGGAATGTTGAAAGCAGAGTTTCAATCGCAGACATAATGATTTGGAAACCATCCATGAAGGAAAAGATGTTTTCATCTCTCTTATTATTAATATGTATGTTTATTATCCAACGTGTTGTTGTGATGAGTTCACTGCTACTTTCCTGTAGTTCTCATGTCATTGAATGTGCACCGTGTTCATCCAGAAGTGTGTAAATCTACAGCAAAGAACAGTAGTCCAAAGAGATTATTTGATTCAAACATGCGTTATCATATTTAATTAGCATTAAATTTAACTAATAAATAGAAGCTTGAAGTCTCTGACTGCTTCGTTTATTACATGGGTTTTTATTTAAATGATAAAAGTCTTAGTTTAACGCGGGTCTCGTCTGTTTCCATTGTTAACCTTCAGGTAGCAGCGTTTTTTCTCCTTTTTCACTTGGACGTCCTGTCAGGAAATCATGGTCAATTTCTATGAGCTGTATGGTTCATTTATGAGGACATTTGGTGTTGACTGGTTAAAAAATGAAAAGAAATTTGCTGCTGCATCACATTAAAAGCCCATCACAGATTTCAGCAGGACCAAATGTCAGATTTGGACGGACACTGGATAGTTTTATGAGACACGGACAGATGGTCTGCGATAGAGACGCTGCCTCTAATTTTGCAGATCCACAAATGAAATTGAGCTTAATATTGGCCTGAGACTGCTGATTTGCAACGTTTCATTTTTCCAGATAGTTTTTTTTTAGGCAGAGACATGGTCCATAACGTATCTTTCTGTGGCGAGAAGCTGTCAAACGCTCCTGTGACACTGACTCAGAGAACAGAGTCGAACCCTGACGCCTGTCCACAAATGAATCCTCAGGGGGAAATACGCAAATTAGAAGAGATTCACCTGAACATATGCTGCGAGAGCTCAGGTAAAAAGAAAAGCGTCTTTACATGTGGACTCACTTCAGGACTGTTCTTTCAGATTGCGTAAGCTTTTCCTTTTGTGTGTTGTCAAACTAAAAGTTAGGATCATAGCAAAGATTGACTCCTATCACAACAGGTTGCACTGGCTTTGCTAACGTTGCATCTTTCCCAGACCTCTTTGTGTTTTCTTCTTTTATGTCTTTTATGCCTAAATGAATAATCGCAGCAGAACAGGCTCTATCTCTGTAACCCCACATCCAGGCTTCTAGGCTGATCAAAGCCTGATGTACGTGGACTAGGATTAAAAACTAATTCTAAAATCAAATAATATGTGACACAACTCGAGTGCAGCCAACGTCTGTCTGACATGTAGACGAGTAGTTAGAAGCAGAAAGCATCAGGTGGACAAACACATTTTAATACACGATAATGCTGCTAAATGTGTAAAATAGAAACAATTTGCCTACAATATCATCATTTTTTTAACCACCTGCTATTAAAAGAAACTTGTTTTTCAAAAAACCACAGTCTGTAAAAAAATATTTAACTGTAAAATATGTGGGCGGCCGTGTGTCGCAGCTCAGAGGTGAACATCCACATGTGACTGTGTCTGTTTTCTGTTGATTTACATTTTGCAAATTTGTGCGACAGCCCATAAGCAACAAACTAAATATAGACACACACACACACACACACACACACACACAGGAGAAATGTGTGTCAGTGGGCATCTGTGTATTTAATAACCTACTTACACAAATGAAATCCTCAGCCAGTTACAGTAAATATGAAACGGCAGAACTTACCAACCAGGCAGAGATCACTGAAATCCACTGATTGGTTAGAAGGCAGAGCCTCACTTCAAAGCTTTATAACAGCCCTGTTACGTAATGTAGCTTTAAGCCTTCACTCCAGCGCCTGTGATTATATTTTAAATAAACTTTCAATGTATTTGTGCCATTGCTTCATTTCACACCTGTCTGCAGAGAGCAGCTTGTTTACTGTCCGTCATCGCTCTGCTCTGTTGTTTTTCTCTTTTTTTAGTTAGACCTGTGTTCTGTGTAAATCCTCTGGACAAAATGCTAATGTGACCAAACGGTTACAAGCAGGAAATGTAGAAAACATCACTGTCTGTCTTTGTGCTGCAAACAAATGGAGAAGCTTTTTCAAAATGAAACTTAACTGTAGCAGAAAAAAAACAACCATTCATTTACATGAACATTTTCCAACTTCGTTTCCTCTTCTTCCTTCTTTTTCTCATACTCTTCCTTTTTTTTATATACCTCCCTCTCTGTCTGTCTTTCTTTCACTATCTGAAGCCAACATAGTTTCTGCTGTTCCTTTGTGTCTCACTCAAACACACACGCACACACGCACCACTGTGCAGCACGACAGGATCTGAGGCCAGATATTTGATTTACACCGCTGGGGTCAAAGAGAATGCATTAGGGCCTTTTGCAGGAGAGACACAGGGAACAGCCAAGCGTTATAAAGTGGTTGGATGGATGCTGACACATGGCCCTTCATAACAATCAGTGGAAGAGTTAGATGTACTGGCCCTGACCTCCTCCCCTCCATCCACACACTCCACCCCCAGCTCCTATACGCCGCACCATCTCCTATGAGCCGCCTGCAAGAGGTAAAGCTTGGTCTCACCCCTTTATACAGAGCCACCTACTGTAGGTTTGAGGAAACAAAGCAGAGCCTGTGGTACTACCATGTGCTATCTAAGGATATCTGCCTGTGATAATAGATGGATTTGTTTAGTTGATCACACAGTCGGAGAATCCCCCGGCGTATTTAAGGAGTCCTTGTAGACCGTCAAATAAAAAGAATGCGAGAGTTTATGAGATCTTTTTTTTTCTTCTTCTTTAAGCTCGTTGATACCGTTCAGCACAAACACACGGGTGTCATCATACATACATGCTGACGTCATGAGTGAAATGTAATAGTGTAAAACTCACTGCTACACATTTTAAAACACTTTACGTTAATCTACAGGTAACACTTCATACGGTTGTGAATAGTAAGTTTTGCACGGTGAAAGTAGCTCTGCTCTGTCGGGGTAAATCAGGTTACAAGGTTACAGTTCAAATTTGTTTTCAGACTTTTTACAATAAGTTCAGGGTTGTGATGAAGAACAGTTTCACTGCTGACCTGAGTTACAGTAACCAGGTTGCTGAAGGTCATGAAAACCTGCGCCGGGATTACTCGCATTTCTCTGAGTAACCTCGTCACTCAAATGCATGTAAATGTCATTGTTTCCAGTAAAACTCTCAAGATGCAGTAATTTGTTTTCTACCTTTATGCAAAGTGTTAATAATGTTTGTTTTTTCATAAAGCAGTTCTCCAGACCGCCCTCTCTCTCTCTCTCTCTCTCTCTCTAGGCCTCTCTCTGTGTTTACATCACTTTTTATAACTCTGGGATGACAGACACAGAAGTACTGCATGTGTGTGTGTACATACACACACACACACACACACACACACACTTGTGTCTGGACAGCATCAGGCAACACTTCAAAGTGCAGTATCCCCCTTTTTACAAGCCATATTAGGCTCACATCAAAGAGCATTCTGCACTTCAGACCAGAGTTTTCTGGTCAAGCGGACATCTCTGCCTCACAGCGCGGTGATGAAGAGCACTGCACGTCACATCAGACCTAACACCAACATACCTGCTCACAGATATTACAACATGGACTCAGACCAGGACGCCAACACGTTGACCTTTGAACCTCTTTACTACTGGCTGCGTGTAATGTCAGTGATTCAGGGAGTTGACCTGAGTTTAAAGGTATATGAAGAATGAAACCAAGCTTTAATTGACTCTCTCTATGTCTTGGGGCCTGTCAGTTTTATTCTTATGAGTTTCATGTTCTCTCCGGTACTGAACCTTATCAGCTGTTTATACAGGGTGTCCGACAACATGAGGCAAATTGAAGGCTGTCTCTTTTTCTCCTCCTCTTCTTGTTGATAATCTCCTGATGAAAAGCACGTCAAAACAACGCGCAGGTCCCTGCTCGGCCGTTGTTGCCTCGGCGTGTTTCACACCTGGATTCTCGGGCAGCGCGGCTTCCTGGTGAAATGCCATTTGTGAGTCGTTGGAGCGAGCGCGGAGGAACTCCATACATCACGCCGCCCAGAGTGTAGTCATGGCAGCAACCAAATAAATAATGACGCTCATTACGCTCAATCATGTTGACAAAGAGCAACTATGTCTTTTTGACTTGAGCCGAGTCCTTTGCTAAACAGAGCAGCACCCATGGCTGCTCAGTGACACTGGGAGCCTTGTTCAAAAACCATTTCTTTCTGCTTAGCACTAGTCTAATCTCAGAGAAGTTTACACGTGTCGCTCAAGCTGTCATGTCATTTACTCGGCTCTATTTCTACCTCAGAACACCTAAACCTCTTAATATTTTAGCTCCTTAATAGGCGGCCTGGTAGCTCAGTGGTTAGGGCACAGGATCGATTCCCAGCTGAGTCATCCAGCCCATCCCTCGTACCAGGTGTGTCCCTATGCGAGATTCAGCGCTAGCTCCCCGAGCGCCACCTGTGGCTGCTCATTGCTCCCCCCAAGGGGGGATGGGTAAATTGCAGAGAGGGAATTATGTTGCTATGTATTCAATGACTTTAAAGTGGATTCTTCTTCTTTCTTTCCACTCTCCATCTGTGGGAATAGAAACTAGTTTTGCACCTCTCATCGTTTCATGCCAAGTGGCAGTGATGTATGTTAAACTTTGTCCACAGTAGAAATGCCAGACAACATTTTTCTCCTGCGTTTCACTCGCCACTCCTCGTGCTGCCAAACAGACAAGTAGGCCACCTTTTCATCTGCATCTGTTTACTCTTTGTTTAAGACGCAGCTTGTTTTTCCAAAAGGAAACTCCCTTCCCAGAAGTTTACTTTGTGAGCTCGTACCACCCGCCTTGATGCAAAAGTCCCATAATTCATCAGTTCCTCTCCGTCACACGGCTGCTGTCATCTTACAGGTTTTAGCAGCCGCCTCTCCTCCCCCGCCGCCTCTCCGTACCTGTAGCTGCGTCTCTCGGGTCACAAGGTTGACACCAGACTGCATCGTGTCTGCGGAGGATACACCTCTGTGCCATTGTGTGCTACATGCTTCACGATGCAAATCGATGCTAATGTAACACACCTTTATTCAATCACAGACTGTGACATTACACCGTCATGTTCACGTCCTGATTGAACGGCGTTATCAGAAATGGAAAGTAATAAAATACATGCAATTATCTTACTTAGGTGAAGTAAGTAAAGTGCTTTAATTTAAGATTAATGAAGGAAAGATGACTCTATGCTTTACTGAGCCTCATTTACAATATTATTTTACAAAATAGCCATGCAAATATTTTATTTTATTCCATTAATTGCTCCGGTAGAAGTTGTGGAATGCCCCTCTAAAGAAAAGGTCATGTGATCACAAACTTCCCAGGAAGATTGAGCAGTAAGAAAACAGTCTTCGGCGAATTGGTTTGGTTTAATGCAAAGTGTTGAGTTAATTAACAGCTTATTACTTTCAATTTGGGACCAAACTGTATCGTTGCTGGAGGGTACAGTTAAGCAAACAGCACTTATGCAGAGGTGTACTGTTAGCTGTCAAAGTTATGACCAAGGAGGAGCAGAGGTGCAGGCTGACAGTGAGGAAAAAACACACACACCTCTGTTCTTAAAGCCAGAATAGCATCAGCTCAAGTAGGCGAATACAGCATCAGGAGATTTGTCTGCTAACAATAGTCCGTGGAGACTTTTAAAAAAGCATTTTAATGGAGCTGCGTGCATTAAAACGCTTTTCCTCATTTTTATTTGTATTTCTGTGAAAGAACAAACACTCCCGTTGCACGTTTATGTGCTTAGCTTTTTTTTTTTTTTTGCTTCTTTTTGTTTCTTTTTGTATATAGAATGAGTCACTCTAAGGCGTTTTCACTGCAGAGTAAACCGGGCAGAAACTCCCATTCATCAAACAGGTATGTGTGTGTTGTCTTTGCTCACAGGAGGGATGCAGATTTAAAAAAAAGAAAGACCAGTGAGGTTTTTTTTGCAGTATTTGGGCTTCCCTCCAAGCTTTCATACCATCCATGGGCTGTCCTATCTCCCACACAGGCGCCTGGGGCGGCGAGGGGACAACAGAATCCCTGCAGGATTAACACAAAGTCCTCTAATGGAGACGGAGGTGGAGAGACACTGCACACAAGCAACAAAATTTAAAGATCACCGTTTAAGCTCTGGTACTTAGGTTAGATACTCAGCTAGTCTGGCTCCTGGTGTTCAGCAGCATGATCAGGGATTTTCTATTCTGAAGGCCAGGTCGCTCTCATTAAAAAAAGAAATCAGCATTAAGGAGCTGCGAGTGGCTTTCACAGGCGGCAGCAGTGCTGCTGGGCTGATTTAAGTCTCAGTAATTATTTAATTCTGTGGCTGCATCCAGTATAAATCACAGGTCTGTTTCTGCTAATTTCTAATTAGTCTTAATCCGACCTCAACACTGAGTGCACTCACTCCTGTGTCTGGTTTTTCAACTGTGTAAGGAGCTGCTGCAGTAATTCCTTTAAGTCAAACACAGAGTCAGCACTTCTTTCTGTTTGTGGCTCTAAATTCTTTCATGTCATAAATTTCAAAACTCTTATCAACTAACTTCCTAAAGTCACCTCTCTGCTGGCAAACTATGAGGAAATGGTCATTTGCTGCTGTTTGAACAGGGATTCATATCTGCTTCATGGAGGCAGAGGACAAAGAGGTAAAGCAAGATAGGTCACGTAAACCAAATCCTCCCAGATTCATTTACTCAAACTATCTCTAAGTCATTGGGCATTAACAAGGATCTAATAGGCTAATTGCCATTAGCAATGGTTGTTATCAGTTGGGCTTAGACAGCCTGTGGCCTAGTGTGAAGTCTGTGTGTGTGTGTGTGTGTGTGTGTGTGTGAGGGCCATCGCCCCGAGGAGAGGCTCTTGGGTAATCCTATGTTGACCAGAGGGCTTCGTGGTCCATTACAGGTCACGGCTCTAGACGGAGTGTAAACAAATTCCTAACTAACGAGTAATGATGAGGGAGGAGGCCAGCCTTCGCACCCTCGTCCTCCTCCTCCTACTCTTGCCTGATGGCCTGACCCTGCTTGTGTCATGGCAGCAAATCCAGACGCAGTGAGTTTTGGATTCAACTACTGACTTTTTTAGTTGTTTTGTTTACGTTTAGCATTGCATCCTTACACTTAAACACAGGAAACAGGCCAAAAGGTGCAGAAAATCAGAGGCATGTTGAAATGATATGTGACTGTAGATCACTCTGATACTAATAATTCAGTCTCACGTTGTACTTTATATAAATTTGGAGGTGATGTTACATCCGTTTTTGATGATTACATAGACGTTTAAGGTGTTTGTCTGTTGAAAGTATCATCACTGGACCCTGCGTATTACGTATAGCGGCCTGGTAGATGCAGAAGGTCGCAGGTTCAAAACCCCATCAGACTCTTGGTCCATCCTCTATCAGGTGTGACCCTGAGCCAGACACTGCCCTAGCTCCCTGTAGGTTGCTTTGGATAAAAGCGTCTGCCAAGCAAAGTAAAGATAATCGATCGGATAAAGGCGTCTTCCAGCTGACAGCATGTGACGGGTAGCTGGCACTCCACGGGAACATAAAGAGCACTTGTTCAGCGACCTCAGGACTCGTGCACAGACATGTACCAACTGACTGTGCTGTTTCAGAACACACTTACACAGGATTAGAAAGTACATTTAACTATTTGGGGAGCAAATGCCACCTGAAGGACATAAGAAGAGGGATAAAGCTTCATCAGTGCGGTTTCTCTTTGAGAAGTTTTGATCTGTGCAGCGAAAGACATTAAACTCTGATCTTTGTTTCCTTTAAACTTTAAGTAGTTTATAGATCATTTAGGTTGAAGGCATAAATTTACTCTGCACTGTATTTTATGGACCTTTTTTTAGTTATCGTGTGAATGTGTGTATTGATCTGGGATGTGTGTCGTCTGAAACAAAGAATCACAAGGATTAGCAAAACACACAGGCGAATCGGTTTAATGTAGGAAATATCTTCTCAGGCTCAGACCTTCAGATTTTATTCACGTTCTCGTGCTCCTTTCTTCTCTTAATATACTTCAGAACCTGACCTGTGTCAGCATCAAATGTCAGACGACATAGTGGAGTTTCCTGAAGCCTTTTAGCATGAAAATACTTTTAAGCCTGCTCTGAACACGAGTTGACACTTCCTCTCGTCCTGCAGTCGGCTCCTCGTTTACACAAGCAGTCGCTGACGGTGCATTGTTTCCTCCATGTTAACATGCAGATCAGATAAGGACAACATTCCCGCCCTTGCTAAGACAGTAACCCACAAATCCATCCTCTGTGACTGTGACAGTAGTAGGAAGATGCAGCGTCGCACCAAATCAACGAGCTCATCTTCAGCTCGGAACGTGCCGTCATCACAACACAGCAGCTGAAAGTGAGCGTAGTTAAGATGATCAGAAGGTTTCACTTCAGAAACAAAATGTTGCTCTGTTCGGAAACGTTTACCCAACTAAGAGGCTGTATGTGAACATTTATACAGTATGAGTGTTAAAGCTGCAGTGAGAATATTTCTACTACAATGTCCAGAGTGTGAGGGATGACCTGAGGATAAAAACTCCTTCAGTCCTGGACTTGATGATTCTGAGTCTCATCCCACCCCAGCAGCAGCCTTGATAACCCTGGTAGCCCTGGTCCTACATCTCTTGTTGTAAATGTCCTGTGGAGACGGCAGAAATGTAACTGTCTTAGGTCATACAGGCTTGGCTTTTTTTGCCATCTGAACCTGGATGTGTTCATGTGTGGGGAGATTCTTGTGGACAGGCAGCCACCAAAAAGGAGTTCAGTGTCTGAACCTCCATCACCCCTAAATAAGCCTGATAAACAGCATGTTAGCTTTGTCATCGTTAGCTTGTTTATTGGTCTTGAAATATCCAAACTAGCCTCAGATATGAAATCATAGTAAGTAATAAAATATGTTATTGCACTGTAAGACTGAAGCACAAATGCACTCTCACACACACACGCATCACCAGATCCCTCTGTCACTACAGCACTATGACACATAACTCCAGCGCTTAAGCTTCCAGACGGTGCAGCGCCCGAGCGCCTCGGGCCCGTCTCTGCCCCTGACGCCACACATGTCACACTAACGTGTCACTCACGTCAGGTTCGTTTTAACACCTCAGGGAGGATGTGGGCGGAAAGTGCAGTCCAGCTGACAGACAGCATCCTCTGACCTCACTTTCACCACTAGCCTTTTGTAAAGGATGTGATACGGGGGCAAAATATTGAGACAGTGCTGCCCTCGGATTTGTTAACATGGAGCAGTAGCTGTCAGCTGTTGCAAAATACCAGCTGAACTTTTCATTTAGGGTCAAACAGGTGTCACTCATAATATCAGCTATTAATAGAAATGTATTAAATGTTTTGTGAAAAGTTTGGTGTTGCAGTTGAATGACTACGTGGTCAAAGATGTCCAGGAATCTGCTTCTGTCATTGATTGAATAGTGTTTTTTGACTGTTTTTTTGGAGAATAAGCTATTATTTTTTGTTCTGCTGGTGGATTTTGATAATTTCCTCCCCTACCTTTATTTGCAATGACCCCTAACAGCCGTCACAAGGGAATAGCCATCACAAGGAGTTGTCTGTCTCTGTCACTTTGAACTCTGGTAATTAAATATTGGTTTCACATTGTGATAATAATTTTTCTGCCGTGACTTTCGGAAGGCTTGCTGGGGTGCAGCTGCAGGTAGAAGCGTGGGATTGTTGGTTTAGAAAATGCAGGGTTTGTTGTATCTTTCATGACAAGCAAACAGAGAGAAACTTCATCGCCATCCAAACACGAGAGCAGGCTCCCCGCCGTACTGTGACGAGAGAAAACTTCATCTGCCAACAACAAGGTACACACACGACACAGCTCTTGCTCTCTACCTAATGTTAATACAGATCCTCAGTATAAACACATTTTTTACTAGGGATTAATGATTAAAGACCTCTTTCCTCGACGTGCGGGTCATTAAACTGATAAATAACCAGCACATGCAGCCTCTCAACTGACACAACCGCAGCAATTCAACGACCACTACAGATGCGGCTGCGCACTGACAGATGAGCTATTTGTCACGATGATTTTTCCCCACTGATCAGAGCACCGCTCGCTGTGACATCTGGGCGCTGCAGTTCCTGTTGTGACACAGCGACAGGAGGTAACCATTCACCAAGAGTCAACAGTAACCACTACCCCACAACAAATACAGCAGGCGCAGGTATGCACAGGTATAAAACTACACGCTGGAATGTGCCCAGAGAGCAGGTGAACGCCGCTTGATTCACATAGTGAGGCACAGAGAAGAAATCCAGCCAGTTATTAAATGTGCAGAGGGAACAACAACATTTGAGCTTGTTTTAGCTAATTGTGTGTCAACAGGATACTTACTTAATATTAGTGGCTTTATTCAGTTTCCACGCTTCAATTAATAACTACATGTGATACAAATTTCTGGATAGTGAGTAAGAAATTAAGTGTATTAAACTGGAAGATTTGTTTTTTTGAATGCTGTATAAATATGTAATTTAATCATTTGATTTTGATACTGGCTTATTATTTTTTTATTGTGAACTCTACATACATTTCCGTACTGCACGTACACAAATCTAAATGAACAAAAATGGTAACACAAGTAGATGAACTGAACTGAAGTTTGTGAGCTATACAGGTCCTTCTCAAAAAATTAGCATATTGTGATAAAGTTCATTATTTTCTGTAATTTACTGATAAACATTA
>JAUMTR010000006.1:16909572-16962378 GCA_032270685.1 Microctenopoma stevenorrisi
TCTAATGTTTATCAGTAAATTACAGAAAATAATGAACTTTATCACAATATGCTAATTTTTTGAGAAGGACCTGTACAGTAAAAAATAATCTTTACTTACAAAAAAACACATTGATTTGACTCATGGGAAAATGTTCGGGAGCCATCTTTCAGTGGGCTCCTGCTTAGTCACGATGGTCGGGACGTCGTTGTCCCGAATAGCTAATAAGGTATCGATGTAATAAAAATGTTGTTTTGTCCACTGATGCTCACAACCAACTCATTTCGGGGAGTATTCATCAGCTCGTCAGAACTCTCTGTGTTCACCACACTCTCTGTTTGCCCGTCTAATGCTACAGCAAACAGTGAGATAGTGCAGGACAAAGCCTCCGTCGCCTTCACACAGCACATCCACCCTCAGGTATCAGTAAGGCCCTTGTTAAGAGGCACCATTGCAATAAACTTTACTTTACTTTCCTTGGCAGACGCTCCAAAGCGACTTACAGAGTCTGGCTCAAGGACACACCTGATGGACTAAGAGTCAGACAAGGTTTCAAACCTGCGACCTTCTGCATTCCAGTCTGACGCTTAACCCATTGAGCCACCAGGCCACATGTTGTACATGTCGCCGCTTTTTTACACCGATCATTTTATCGTTGTAGATGTAAATGAAGCTCATCAGATGCCATGTGTTCTTAATAAGATGCCACCACAAGCTCAGATGAACACTGCAGATGGACTCCACACATTCCTCCCATGTGTGTGTGAGATTACAAAGTGTCAGTGATTATTCCTGTGTAATCAAATGCTGAAGTTACCAGTGTGTCTTTAAAGCTTCCCACTCTCCCTCCTCTGTGCTTCAATCAGAGGCCGAGAGGGATGAAACAAATCTCATAAATACTATCATTGAGGAAGGGAATGTACCTTAACAAGGTAACTCTAGAGGCCTCCTCAGCACAGCCAATGTGGACCAGCTGTGCGGAGTAATCTGTTACCTTACAGGGGATTTGGGGCGATCATGTCAAGTTTAATTGAGCATTAATTACAAACAGTGCAATTTGCCAATGAGATGGCTCTGGTGTGTGATTAAAAGGACCTTTATTTGGATTCACTGAGTCTGAGGCGCTCTATTGGTCTTTCACTAATCTCTGCTTACACTGGATACAGGAAAGTCTTATAATTTGGGGTTTTTATTTTTTAGAGACCTCTTAGTATTAGTAGTTTAAATACAGTAGTGTTGTAGTCAAGATCGCCTAAACAGAGACCAAGACCAAGACACACTTCAACCTTTTGACATTATTCTAATTTTCTGAGATACTGGGATTTTACAGAAGAGGATTAGGGCCACCAAGAAAAAGTTAAAACTTTAAAACTTAAAAAAAAAATCTCAGAACTCTGACTTATTTTTCAGAATTCAAAAAAAAAATTCTGAAGAAAAAGTCAGAATTCTGACGGAGTTAGAAGGGTTAGAAAATAAAATTTTCATGGTGGCCCAAATCGTCTTCCGTAGAATTTTCATAATTTTTTTTGCTTATAATCATTAAAAGTAAAAGAGCCATAGTTTGTTTTCAGCTTTGGTCTTGGTCTTGGTACCCTCAAGTCTCGGCAATGTCTAGGTCTCAGTTTAGGCGTTCTTGACTACAACACTAAAAAAAAGATATGTTTTACCCTTTATCACAGAAAAACAACTTGTAGTCTTTGACATTTTAAGGGGAGAAAGAGATAAAGTAGAAAACCTTTGTACTTTTTTTGTCCCCAGACGATGACGCCGTGCACCACAACTAGAGTGATTGTGGAATTAAATATCTCTTTAGCTAATCGAAGGATCACTGTGAAGTTTCATACATACTCATTGCTGTCAGGATGAGTGGTAACAACGTTAGTACAAAACTGATGGCATGACTTTCAGTCACAGCTTTGTTTTTCTGCGCTAATTAGCAACGAATAGCATGCTAACATGCTACACTAAGATAGGGAGCAAGATAAGCTTTATACCCGCAGAGACTGAGCTACTAATTACGACGCTTTAATGACCTGAAGGCCAAACTAAAGACAGAAGCAAATCAGGTGAAAATCATTTAAAAATGAGTCTTAAGTTTCATGTATGTGTAAACCAGTGAGCTTGTTGCCATTTGATAAAACTAAAAAAATGTTCACACACACAAATCTTTATCATCAGTGAGTGTAAACATTGCAAAGTAATGAGCTGCAGTTTTAATTGCCATGATTGCTTTGTGACTTTTCCTCCAAAGGATACAAGCAAACCAGCACCATCATTAGTGCTGTTCATGCAAACATTGATGGATTTTGTGCAGAGGTGTCTCCTGTGTATGCTACACATGGTTTTAAGGGTCTTGACGCAAAAATGAGTAAATCCTCTTGTTCAAATGTTTTCATATAATTATGTATATATATTATGATATATAATCATCTTTAAAATCTCAAGTTGCAAAAATTACTGAGAGTTATCTTATCATCCACCATTTAAAGTACTCTCTGTGGTTTTTGCGGTTGTGTTATGACAGCATGGTGCCATCGAGGTATTGGGTATCTGCTCAGTAATACATACACTAATCTTCAGAGCACACACACACACACAAGACAGATATAACCCCACCGGGCTTTATTTAGCTCTTATCAGCCTGTTCTTCTCAACTTAAGTGTTTGTTTCAAATACAGCACTTGACCCAGACCTCGGCTGTGTTTGTGAGTGTGCGATGAGACCGTACTGCTGTGTCTGTGTACACACTGTAAACATGTCCCGCTCGTTGCATGTACACATATAAATGCATGAATGGGGAGGGTCGTGTTGTCCCGGGCTCAACCAGGACAGTCAGTGGGCCTTTAAAATCAGTTTCTGCAGCAGCTGCAGCATGAGATGATCTGCCAGGATCTGCTGTTCTGTCCACTGGAGTCTCCTGTGTGTGCTACAGATGATTTGGACTACGTAAGTCATTTGAGGCTGATTTCTGACACCTGTAGCCCTACTGGCTCACACACTCCCCAGAATCTGTCTGGTGCAGCACCTAACATAAATATATAACAGCTGAAAGCACCACCCTGAACCTGCAGGATGATGCGGTGAACATAAAAAACAAAAACTGAATATGTAGGACTCCTAAAATGCACTGTTTTCTTAGTTTTACTTTTAATCACATCAGATTGAGTTAAACTGATTTGACTTGAGGAAATTATGTGGATGCAGATGGCCGATGGCCGGCTGACACGAGAGGGGGGGTGATGGGAGGGTGCCTGGGTGTAAACAGGCCATGACGTCTCATTTGGGAAGAGAGAAATCAAATTGGACAAGCAGAAAAATGTTGACCTGTCTTTAAAATGAGATTCACGTTCAACTCCTGCAGGAAACACAATCGTGATCAGATCAAACGCTTCGTGTTCACCTGCAGGTCTGTGGCTCAGAGGTTTTGGTTAAGGACATTTTTTAGATTCATCTTTACACAGAAACATTTGTCCATGTCTGCCTGTCTTACCATCCGCTCCTTCCCTGCCCTCATCCCTCAGTGTCGTGTGGTAGAATGAGACAGAATGGAAAAAGGATCTGAGGTCTGCTGGACATCGCTGACATTCCCTGCGATCACCTGTGGCCTCCTCATCATACGTTTCTGCTCTCTGTCACGTTGAACCTTTCATCAATTCAAAATTATCTTCTGTCGATTCTTTGCCCGATGCTATCGAGTTTCGTGGAAGTCGTCGCTGCTTTGAAACTGAAAAATCAGTTGCGATAAGTTGCTGACATGGCTTGGTTTAATGTACAGTGCGACACATTTGCTGTTTTGTTTTGCAGCCGCGCTGAAATCAGGGCAAGGAGATGAGCTGTTCTCTGTTAATTCTACGTTTGTCCTAATGAATTAGTGTTTGGGTTGTTGGGCTGCTAACGGGGGCGACAGCAGGCAGCTCTCTGGTTTCAGATTGATTCAGCTGCATGTTTCTGAGGATTAGAGCCAGTAGCCAGCCAGTCTAGACTGGTCTCCGGTTACACTGGATGCACAATGGATGTGATGCAGACAGAGGGGACACCGTGGACAATATGCTAAATTGGTGGAGGGGGTGGACATTCGTGTGTCATTAATTGTGTTTAAGTCCACGTGATGTGTTTGTATGTAAATGTGGAGGTTATTTTATATTGTCGGTGAGTTGCATGTATGTAAATACTGAGTTGTTTTTTTTTTACAAACCACATAATGTCAACGCAACATTTATACTGACATTATTCTGTCAGTGTTTCAAATATACGTTTGCGCAGTACAAAGCTTAAATAACAACAACCTCTCATCTTTGGACAACCGGGCAACAAACCAGGTCTTCTCCATTTTTTTCAGTCTGTCTCAACACGTGGTTCTTGCTGGGAACCAGAACGCTACATAACAATTATATGTTTAGTCTGTCCAGCAGATTTAATTAATATCTGCGACATTAAAAGCTTGAGAGATTGAATCTTTTTTGCCACTTTTACTAATGATTTTTAAAGTCTCTTTATCGCATTTTCTGCCTAGATTTAATACGTACTTCATCAAACATACTTTGTGTTTTTATTTACACGCTCAATTATCAAATTAATGTTCCACTTCTTCACAGAAAATTAATTATATTAATGGAAATGAGTGAGCCCTTATCTCCGTCAGCGTCTTATCTAACATCGTCATTTTTTTAAAGGCACTTTTCATTGGTGAAGAACAGAAACACACGGCACAGGAGGATTTTCAGTGTCTTCCTCTGTTTGTTAACCCAGCAGCAAAAGGCCCAGATCCCGTCTGTAAGCTCCTAATTGTGTCCCATTGTTCTGCTGGACTTTGAACTCAGGGGGGAATAGATGACACTCAGGTCTGCTGTCTCAGCTCCGTGCACACTCTGTGGTCTGCGCGTGTGTGTGTGTGTGTGTCGGATGGGTTAAAGCCTTAAGCCCTGCTGTCTTCCTCAGGGTATATGAGGAAGTGGCTTAAAGCATCAAGACCCTGACACTAAAAATACAAAGACAGATGAAGACGATGTGACACAGACTCACATTTTTTTAGAAATCCGTGCACATACAGTATGAACACAGGTGTTTACAAATGCAGAGACACATCTTCCACCGTCAGACTCTGTCCCCACCCAAAGACCACCGGGATCGTCCTCATCCGTCTGTCTTCCTGTGAAGATTTTCTCAGTCCTAATTTGACTTCAGGCACTTTCTTATGTCACTCTGACTGTCTGACACTCGCATGCTTCATAAATCACTGATGCGGCAGCAGTGTCCATCAAGTTATTTGTTTATGTACTTATAGTGTAGACACTGGAAAGAATGAAAGATGTAAAGTAACAACTCTCCCGCAAAATCATCATCATCCTGTGTATTTACCCTTTTTGTGAGACAGATAAATCAGATTAGTGATGATTGATTGATTGATTTGCTCGTTTGGCAGAAGCTCAAAACACAACGTACTGAAACTTTGAGATCCACAGGAGCGTAACTTTAACTTAGTTGCGTTTAGATTTAATTGTTTAATAATAATATGTGATTCGTGCAGCCAGAATTAGGGGGCGGGTACCAGGAAGCAAACCACAAACCCTGCAGCCTGTGCTAACTACTCCACCTAATTAAATGTGCTACCTTTTCAACACGGTGTCCTGAACTAAATTGCAATTAAAAATACATTTTTGTGGAGAATGTAATTATAGTCGGATAATTTTTTTTCTATAAACACAATATGTTAGCTATTAATTACTGTAAATGACAAGTTGTGTTGATAAAGAAGGCATCAGTTAAATGCAGCATACCCGTGCGTGAAGGCTTCACTAGCGATGGATGATCACTCTGAACGGTCTTACAGTGGAACACAGCACTGGTGAGTAGAGTTATTCCTCCTTCCCACCGTCCTCTCTGCGGGCATTTTTCATGATGGCAGTTGGTGTGAGGCCTGACACATCTCAGGATGTCTGAGGATCAGTGAGCTGACAGGTTGCGACTTATGTGGCATCAGGGCAAGGCCAGTGTGAGATGTTCTGTCAAAATCTGCTTTACCCACAGGGCTGGATTTATCTTCACACACGGAAGTTTGGCACCGATTAGGCTGTTTCTGCACTTATAGTTACGTGATCCTCTGAGACGTTTTTGTTACAGTTTGCCACGCCACACCACTCAGCATGTGTACGAATACTGTATGTTTAGTGACGACAACGGAGCCCAGTTCCGCCTGAAGCCAGGTTTCATGTCAGCATGACACACTCTGTGCCGAGGACGTCAGTGGACCTTCAAAACAAAAGTTCCCACTAGTACCTGTGTGATGACCTTTTAAAAAGGCATGTCTACAGATAATGGTTTTTTTTCCCAGCAGTCCATGTGCTGTCTGTTTCTGCCAGTAGACTCTGGATATTAATACGTAGGCGCCGGATTTAACAGCTTTAGATCCAGATGAAGTCCATTAATGATCTGATTGAGTCTCTCATTTTGTCCATGTGGAGATAAATCCGTCAGCGCTTTGATGCCAGCAACAGTTTTTCCATCGTGCTCATGCCATTTTGTGGTTTTGCTGATGACAGATCACAGGCTGAGACGATCGTACATCACCCGCTGTCTGACCACAAGCTGCTCTTAAAACAAGTGTTGTTTACCTACAAAAACAGCAGATCTTTGGTGCAGCGCAATGACGAAGGCTTAATTATTTAACACCGGCGCAGTACTTTGGATTTCAAGCCTCCAGCGTTTAGCTGCTTCGGCGATCTGGCAGTTATGTTAGTTTACCTGCCACATAAACCACAAAATAACTGGTTACACACTGAGGAAAACTGTAGGATCAATGCATATAAAGTCGATTTAACCTCAGCTCCTGAATTCTCCCCGGAGCAATAATAAATGATTTCATCTCTCAGCACAACGCTTTCTGATGTTAAACCACATTACAAGAAAATATTTAGCATCAATGTTATTTAGTAAAATACATAAAATCTTTTTTTTTTTAAATTGATTTTGTTGATAATTTTTGGGACGTTTTTTGTTTACTGAGTTGGTAAATAATTAAGATTCAGCACCGACAATTCATTTAAAATCAAATCACTGTTGCATTGTAGTTTTTTATAGTTGGTGCGCAAACATCTGGATGGTCCATCTCAACGCACACAGATTGGGGAGGGGCCTAAATTTAAGGCACAGATGTTGTAGGGCACAAAGAGAGGTGAAAAGTAGGTCTTTAGGAGAATGCTTCAGACTGGGCTTACTGTAATCATGACTGATTATACAGACCTGTACAGTAGGTGTGTGAACACTCTGGTTCAGATCGTCATCATTTGGTGCTGCTGAGTGTGGTGACCTAATATGTTCTTAGCTTCCAAAGTGGGAGCTCCCAAACATATTGGCTCTGGCGGCCGTGCGGGAGGCGATAACAGATTTTCTCAGATTTTCAACTATTAAATTGTCGGCAGTGTTATCAGGTAATTTTCCTAATGGGTCGCTGCGATGCTAACACAGTTACCAGGTAGAGCCAGTGATGCAACTGCAATGCTTATATACTGTTCCTCACATTTATCTCCATCTCTCCATCTGTTGCCATCTGACTCCTGGCCTCTGGTGTTTCAGGAAATCAGTTGGCCGAGGACGGTGGCGTCTCCGGGGCTGCGTGTGTCAGAGCAGCCTGAGTAGATTTAGGGTCACACCCAGTGTTTGAAATTAACACCAGCCTGACCCTAACGAAATGCAAATAAATGTCTAATCTAAATGTCTAAATCTACAAATGGTCTCCAGCTTTGTTGTCGACCATGTCTCTTAAAATGTACTAGAATTTAATTCATTTAAGTAACATTTTGTGAACTATCTTATTAATCAAAAATCCAATTTGGGACGTCTATTAAATATCAATAAAAATTTTTTTTTCTTTAATATTACTGTAACTTAATTTATAAATAATTTATAGATAAACTGTAAAAAAAATAATTGAGCTTTAGTTTCAGATTATTTCAGTGTTTACCTGGTAACATAAACCTTTTCACAAGTTTATAGAACTGTTAAACTCACATGCAAAGCAACCTGAACCTAACAGCATTAGTGCATCTCGACTCTACTATTGAGCTGCTGGATTTTTGGCTTTTAAATATTAATCTTTGTTGTTATAAAAGTGGCCAAGTAAACTATTTATAGACGTGTCATGCTCCTTTGTGTATGTCATCCAACCACGTGTTTGTAGTTATAGTAACTGATTTCTGAGACATTTTGAAACTGTTTGTTTTGCTGTCAGTGTTTTATGTTATGGACACACCCTGCTGAATACCTGGAATGATGAAAACAGTCGGACACAAAACACACACTCACCTCCCTGTGTTGAAAGTGCGCAGGCTCCCACATGTAAATGCATGAATACGGCCACACACACACACACACGGGTAAGGAAAATTCACACAAACACAGAAGAACCTGAGTCACGACCTCAAAGCTCGCCCTGAGGTGCACCCTCAGCCTACCTCCACCCTTCTTCCCTTCTCCCATTTTGCTCTCTTCTTGGGTGGGGGGCACCGTGGCGTCACCTGTCTCCTCCAAAAGCTGTCAAAGCCCTCTCGCTCCTCTAAAGGAGGTTTGGATCCTGATTAGCTGGAGGCCGACCTCCCTCTGCCCCACACAGGCATCGGAGTTATGAGGGAAGGCACAGACAGGGCGCGTCCACCATTGAACCACCGTAATGGAAACATTTCTGGGGCCTGTTTGACGAGAAGCCGCCCACCTGCTCGTATCTCCCAGATACACGTGTTCCTTTTCTCTATCACTTTCTTTTGGGCTGGTTTTTCACCTACGCTTCTCAGACTCCCTTTCTTCTCTCCTCTCGCCCCTCCTGACCTTCTCTTCTTGCCAAACCTCCACGCTTTGATACCCTTCATTTAGCATGTCAGCAGCGATGACACACGTACCCATTCATCCACCCATGTTGACAGTGTTAGAAGTGTATTCCAAATCAAGCAGCAACAAGCACGGCCTTTTTGCCTCCCATTCAAAAATTTCTGCCCAATAAACCCTCCAGACATACACCCACTGAATGTTTGGCCTTTCTGAAAAGGATTCCTTCTTTGGAGATCCCACATACAAAGCCAGGAGAGAGTATAATTCGCGTGGCGTGTTCTCAGCGAGATCTATTCTGTCATGGGCGAAGGGTCTTTTATCTCCGGTGGTGTCTTGAGCGGCTCTCATGTCTGGTTCTGAGCAAGCAGAGGCTCAAAGCTGAGCGGCAGAGTAACGTCAACATGAGTGGCAGCAGGGTCGACGGCAGCGGCGCGGACAAATCCTCTTCTATCAGGCCCAGAATCCTCTGGGGCTACTCGGGGAGCTGCTGTGAATCACCTTGAGCTTAATGATTTGCAGATATAGAGGGAAAAGGGAGCTGGGCCCTTCAGGGCTGGAGTTTATCTCTTGGACCTGACCCTTTGATCTGGCCCCTAGATTAACCCTGCAGACAAAGAAGTCGAGCCCGTGTGTGTCAGAAGAAGCTTTTTTTTGTGCATACATCTCACGTGTGAATGTGCTGTCTGAGATGTTTGAGCCTCGAATAACCTCAGTATAACCCCAGGAACAATGGCAAGACCAAAAAAAGCAACTTACAACTGTCCAGCGATGCGTTACCTGACCCTGAAGTCCTGCTCCCATGAGAGAGATTCATTTCCTCGTCTGCCTCATGGAAATGGCTGAAATTAAGACACTAGCAATAATAATATTTTTACATGATAAGAAAAATCTGAAGAAATGAAAGATTTAATAATAACAATAATGCTTAGTTTAATTCGCTGAACTGCTTCTGTGTTGGGTGTGTTTATGTGTGGTCAGAACTGCTCTTTGTTGCACCTGTTACCACACCCAACAAAGCTGTCACATGAGTACCGGAGCACGCCTGCGTGTTGCCGCCACAAAGCGAGCAGTAATTAATTATAGCCACAGTATTTTGTTATTAGTACTTGGTTCATTTTTTTACACAATATCAAAATGTCTGTATGCGATCATACCCACAAATATGTGTGGTCAGCAAAGGTTGCTCCATTTTGATGTTTCCTCTCGGCTTTTCCGTCTCACTGGGATTTGGCCAAAACACAGTTCAACGTTTCACCAGACTTCTGCAAAGCAAAACATGAATCAATGTAGTAATATCATCACACCAGCTGCTGGTGGAATGCCATTAAACCACTGCAGGGGAAGAAGGTGACATAAATTAAAGCTTCAACCAGTTTTGTGAGGTCTGGTCTCCTCATTTCATGTCTTTGGCTGATGCTTTTTGAACGAATGTTCATTTGACTACGTTTCCTTCCGTCTCTACTCTTCTATGCACATGTGCATGAATGGAGGATGGAATTTGAGGTGGGATTCTTTGAAAATGTGGGTTTGCATTGAACTGTGTCATTAAAGCTCCTGGTGAATGCTAGTTTCTTTCTTTAGCTTACCTTAGCCTTTCAACTTTGTCATGCAGCTAACCATTAAACATGACGTTGCTGAGAGGATGAGCCTCTAACTTACACCAACCTCAATCCAAAATGTCTTCTTCACGCGTAAGATATCTTCCTGTATAATAGGATGGGTCGACTATCATGACACATGTACCTGTATTTAGGTGAGGTGAATTTAATGACACCACTGCCTTTCCTGGAGCGCCACCCTCAGGACAAGCTTCACAGCTTTAGTTTGGACACTACTGAGAGGAAAAAACATCCGTATGTTTGTTCTCGCTGTCGTGTCAGAACTTCAGCGTGTAATTGGACATTGGTCAGACTGCCGGTCTTGTTAAAACACTAATTAGTTTGTTGCAATATCCCTAAAAGTTTAAAATGTCTTTTAAAACATCCCACAATTTAAAAACCAGCAGGGTCTCAAGAAAAAAACATTTGTTCTTTGCCACATGAACAAATAAGACAGTCGCTACTAGCTAAGTGCTAAAAGGAAAAGACTGAGCTGGTTTGCCAGGCAGCAAATTTAGTCTGAGCTTTGTATTAACTTTTAAGCCAGTGTTGAAGTTTACGGCCTTCAGACAGTTATTAAAAGGGAAAGTGACGATTATTTCAGCATGTTTTTTTACTCGAGCTGCTTTAAATATTGCAACATATTTGAAAAAGCATTTTATAGACACAGTGGTTATAGAACTGTATCTGTAAAGCACCAAACGACTCAGAGGTTCGAGCCACGAGGTCAGCATTCTTTGCACTTTGACAAAACCCAAAGACTCGACAGCCATCAGCGGACAAAACTGCTTTTCCTTTATTCCACTATAATGAAATTCTGTTCCGGTTTGACTGCTCACCAAACTGTGGATGAAGACACAGCAGCGACCACCCACTGCTGCTCATGTATCATACAGGAACAGCACACAGGCCGTGTTTGCCTGCTGCTGACAGATGGAGTGAGAAGGAGCAGACGGAGAGACAGAGAAGACAGAACCCAAGATCCTGCTCTGTATCTATATCCACACACTGATGTTACCGTAGATGACTCATTTATATTCATAACCGAAGGTTTAATACGCCCTTCTGCACAGTTCAGAGGAGCTAAGAGGAGCTGCGGCACAGTGCGTGTAACACAATGAGATCAACAGTGTGTGTGCCGTATTTCTATTATTTTAGTAGCATATTCACTTGATCACACTAATATTGTACCATATTAAGGTAGATAATTAATTTAGTGCAACTTTTATTAAGTTGGGATGTGTTTAGTATTTATTTTTTAAATGCAGAAATGCAAGCAGCAGAGCAAAAGATTTCCTGCCTTTGAGTCTACTCTCTAAGCTGAAAGAGCTGGAGTGTTGGCTTTGCTTTAGAAAACTTTTTATATAACTTTATATATGCTATTAGAGTTGTTTCACCTGCATTTTGTGACACCTTTCCCAATATTTCCTTCCATTTTGTTGCTTTTGATTAGTAATTATATCATTTTAGTGTACTGCATTATTTTAATCTGCATTTTGAGTACTGATTTTTACTCTGATTGTGAATTTATTTATTTTTTGTGTATTTTAGTTTTGGGAACAATTAACAAGTGTGTTTTCTTATTTTATCATCTCTCAAAGCCTGACACAGTCGGGAGATGCTGACACAGATCAGCAGCCTTGCCTCCCCGGGTTGGCCATGAGACTGGTGGCTCTACTAAACACCCTCACACTGCAACAAAGGATCAGAACTAAATATACTGAATGTCAGCTTCTTGAGCCACCTCCGTGACACATCCCTGTCCTTTGATTTACTTTTCCATAACAGCAGGGACAGCTGTACCCATGTCTCCCTGTTTGAGTCCTCGCTGTGACTGACAGCCAAACAAAAGCCACATTTCAAATCATATTCACCTCATTTTCCTCAGTAGGGCAGAGGTGATTGTGTGTGGAGGGGGGTTAAGGAAGAGGAGGGCAGGAAAGGAGGAAAAAGCTCCCCAGATGAAAATCCTGAATCAGTATGCCCTGCTGCTGCAGCTGAGGACTAGGTGGGGATTGCATTTAATTTATTCCCCTAAGCCTGGGAATCAGGCCATCAAAAGAAACCAAACTATCAGGTTTCTTGCTCTAAATGGCCCAACAGCGTCATGTGGGCAGCCTGGGACTTGACTTAGCCCTTTTGAGGTGGCAGCCGAACACCAGAAGCAGCAACCTTCCTCATCCAAATTAATTTATCTCCTGACACTGTGGAGCTGCAGCGACAGAGGCTCTCTCGTTCAGTAAGGACTGGTGACATGAACGGGTGGAACTCCCTCCCAGTGTTTGGTAGATGCTGGATATCCTTTCTTTAGCCTTGTTTAATGGTTTGGATCATGGGATTAAGGGACACAGGCTCATGGTAGGTCATAGGAGTATAGCCTAGCTTTGTTTTTAGTAACCTGTTGAAATGCCAGCGCACACGTTGGATTATTAAGCATTACATACTTTACATCGAGCACCAGGTTTCACTGCAGATGCTGGGTATAGACTCAGGGTGGGAATAAAAAGCTGACTTTTCTGCACTTCGCTCTCTTTATGTCAATGTATAGAGGAAGAGTATAGTTGATCCCCGCTGTCCTTGACTTCAGATATAAAAGCTCTGTCACTGAATGTAAGCTGGGATTGTGCAGCATAATCCAATAGCACTTTATTGTCGAGTGATGCGGTTGGCATATAGGATATCTACTCAGTGCAGCTGTTTCAGTCAGTGGACAATAAGACTCCTAACCTCAGGGTTGTTACCAGATGCTGTCAAGTTTCGGAGACTGTCAGAATTTCCTCCCAGACTACCGTTCCCCGCCATGACAAGACCATGACATTGGTTGAGTTTGATTTGTTTCAGTGCAAAGCACATTATAATTACAGTTAACTGGGCCGTGAATGATGACTACACAGCCATACATACATGACGTACTCATGTGTCATCTGTGTTACTGACAGGCCAAAAAAAAAAGAATTACAGTTAACTGTGCAGCAGCAATATAAGTGACTAATTATGACTGAGGTGTGTTTTTGTCCAATGTTCACCATTTTTAGCTCTGTTTTTGGTCTCTACCAACAAGCAGGTGCTTGAATATGTTGCATCAAAGGGTAGAAAAAAAGTCTTCAACCGAAGTATAACATAGTGCAGAATCACTTGACTTTAAAAATGCATATAAAAAAAAGGCAAATTAACAGAATGTACAGAAATTAGTCTATTATAATCTCATAAAAAGAAAAACAACTTTTTGTATTACAACTGTGGCTTCTTCTAAAAAACCTGCTGAAAATGTGCTGCAGATTTAGCTTTGACTGAGATGACATTCAGCCACGATGCCATGTTGGCTGCCAGCTGAAGAAAGTGAAATGTGAGACAAAGGAGCTGAAAAGAGAACGTTATACATGTTTGTCTGCGTTTGAACATTTGACACAATCTGTCACGACCAGAGCAGGCTCATCTGGTTCCCCAAACAAATTAAAATTTAATTATAACACTATAAAGGCCTCGTTCTTGTTGGTTAACCAGATTCCACGGTTTCGCAAAATAACCAATTTGGGTCACATGAGGTCAGATCCAATATTTTTTTGCTGATGTGTAAATCCAGCTCTTGAGTTCTTGGAAATTATCGAATTTCTTGTTGCAACTTTGTCCTCGACCACATGAAACCCGGCTCTGACCGAGCACAACCAAGGGCTACTGTTTACCCATTGCGGAGAAGCTCAAAACTGCAACCACGCTCACAAATATACTTCACAGAAGCTTTATTTCCTGTGCCACTTTTACCGCAGGAGGCTTAGGACATTTTTATTAACTTATTCTAACACACTGAGTCGTCTGGTGCACAGGTTTTTCACAGCTACTTATTTTTTTGTTTCTTTTACGTTATTTTGTGTTCACTTTGTCACTTTGCTTCTTTAAGGTAACCTCTTTCATTTCACAGAGGCTCTGGCACAGGGCCCCCTGATCTTGAGCCCCTGGGTTGGGACAGTCAGCCAGTGCATTATTACTTAATGGCCATTTTGGAGTATTATATTTAACATTGTAGGTCAATTAATTTCTTTTTGATGTCATTTTCTGATTTAATTAAACTTTCAAAAGTAATATCTTCTTCTTGGCTGCTCTACTATTCACTCTTATGTTCAACAACAAGCTCAGTGCCAGCACTTGCTCTGGAAGAGTAAATGTCCGAAACCAGTAGCAGTTGGAAACAGATTGTTGTTGTTATCGGCCTCCAGTCAGGAGTCACGGCCATAAAGAACATAATATTACTTTCTTCTTATAAACACACTCAAAAGCGGGGCAGATCTCTGATGACCAGCTTCTTACCCCTCATCTCCTCTCCTCCTTGATCTTCCCCCGCTGTTTGCTTTACTTTATTTTCTGTTTTTTCTCCCCCTCCCCATGTACTTTTTTCGTGCAAAGAATAAAATTTCATCTGCGCGGGCTCTGGGAAAGGCAACCCTCGGATTGGCCCTTGCCCGTACAGATGCTTTGAATTTGCAGGGATTTTCTGCCTGCAAAAAAAAGCAGGGAGGGATGGAGGGATGAAGGGAAAGCAATGGGAGGGATTGAAAGGGGGGTGAAACCTGCCTGTATTTCCTGGGGATTAGACATCAGATGAGCGCCCTCAGAGGAGGTCTCAGGTCCCGGCCTCCCTGGACGGCTGGGAAACTGACCCCCATCTGACTCTGTGGTCTCCCCTGTACCCTGCCAGCATGTAGCCCCGAGCTGGGACCCAGGCTGGGACCCAGGCTGCTCAAACTGTCCACCATGCAGAACGTAAAAGAGAACCTTCGGAACGGTACAAAGGATGAATACTACATTCGCTGCGTTTTGCAGTTTTGGTGGGAACATGACTTAAAGAAGTCCAACAGAGCAAGAAACACAAGCAGCTTTGTGATAAAAGATAAGTTTCAACAGAACATCTATGCATAGAAATCTGAGCTAACACGTTCCTTTGTGTTCGCAACGGCTTTGGTTGGATCACCGCAAACAGCAAAACACAAAACTAACCAAGTTCAGGTTAAAAATGATCTTAACCGTCTTTAAAATGTCAGCAACGTAGGCAGCAGAACAGACCTATAGTCCAAAAAACGGCGTGTTGTTCCCCTGTAAGAATCCACATCTATGCATCATGCAGAGTTCACAGGAATTCACTAGTGGGAGCCCATGTGTCATGAAGACAGAAGTAAAAGCAGGATATTAACAGTGCTGTTACTTTAAAGCTGTGTTAACACACTCTTTGAGCTGTTGGTTACTAAACAAACAGAAAAACATCCAGGAACCTGTCAGATTTCCCAGTGATGGCGTGGACGACCATTGTTTGCTGATTTTATTTTTTTTGCTTTAGCACTTGTTTTTCTTGCCTAATTATGAGATGTCTGTAGTTTGACGTCACGTGTAGCATCGTTGTGCCGTTGAAAACAGGATCAGTTGTAGGAAGCTGTATGCAAAATAGCTCTCGACCTGTCGTCAACGGGAAATAACCGTTGAGCAGCAACCAGTTTGCTAAATCCAGACCACTGTTTAAACCATACATTAGGCTCCAATAAGCTGTGTGAGTTTAAGAGAAATGACGTCTCATCATTCAAACTTTCCTTTCTCCCTGTGGGACCTTATTTTACAGGAACTCACATGCTGTACGTTTGCAGGGGCTCTCAGCAAGACATCTGCTCTGTCCGGCATTTGCTCTACAACTTGCTGCAAGTTTTCCCAATTCCTGGCAGCATCCTGACAACATTTTAAGAGGAACACGGGATGTTTTAAAGGTATTTTATTACTGTAGTGTGAACAGACCTTTTGTAGAATCATCGATTGTAGCAATTCTTTAGAAAGCGTTTAATTCTTTTCCATAAGAAAGTTATGCTGTTGAAAAGTCCAAATGCAGCAGAGCAGTCAGGTTCCTCGTATACGTCCAGTCCCAATTCAAATCCAGCTCACAGAAAATGGCTGAGATGAAAACTCTAATCCTTGATTACAGAGAGCCATCTAGTGGCAGCTGAATGAAAGAGGAGAACTGAAAGCAACAGAGCCTCAAATTCCAGAACGAACGAGTACACTTTTTTTATGACAGAAACACACAGAAACAAACTCACATCTTTAACAGTTTTCTCTCGAAGCACCTGTGCCTTTTAGAGACCCTGTGGAAACTAAAACAGAAAATAAAAATCTGTGTCCAATGTTTAACTATAACATTTCACAAATACTCCATCTATATAAACACTGATATGAACACACAATATAAATCAGGTGCCCTGCAAAAAACCTTCTTGTCCAGTTCTACTAGTTTAAGTCAAACTTTCATCTATTTTTACTGTAGGCTACAACCAAAAAGGCGATGGATTTACAGTATAAAATCATGGAGTATATAATATATGGGCGTTTAGTTTACAGTTCAATTAAGTTGTTTTTTTTATTCAGGGTCTCTGCAGCTCACTAAGAAACATCTTCGCCTGTATAAACAAAGGCTAAAAGAGAAATTTGCAACACACAACACAAAAACAAAACTCTTTCTATAATTAGTCTCTTAAAGACCGAACTTATAGACCAAACTGAACTTTTCTTTATGCTTCACCTTTTCATTATACAGTACTATTAACAACAATGTTCAAAATGCTGAATTTCTACCAAAAATACACAGAATTAAATGTGTTTTTGAGCTGTCTTAGTTATTTTTACTGCCATTACATGCATTAACCCGTATTCACCGGGCTTCTCTGGAAGCCTTGTTCTTGAGGTGTTGCTATCTCTCATAACATCTTTTTTTAATTATTATCATAATGAAAATTAACGCTTACTTGTTGAATCTGGTTCATGTGACACTGTTTGCAATAAAAGACAGCAGACTGAACAGTGCACCGTTACATTTAAACAAGTAAATAAGAAATTAAGGAAATTTAGGAAAAATACAAACATAATGCAAAAACAAGTCCCCGGCCTTCTAGAAAATTCTTCTTTTTCTTCTTCTCTTCATATTTAACAAATCACTAGTAAACCTTTCTATTTCCTTACAGGAAAAAAAACAAGGTGGCGGGGGAAAGGAACCTGGAGGAGAGCACTCCGAACTCTTTTAGCTCGTCTCCAGCTTGGCCATTTCCTGCACATAGATCCCGATGCTCTCACTGTCAAACAGCACAAAGTAGACGGTCTTGATGGTGGAAGACATGGTGGCCACGAAGTAGCTGGAGATGGCCTTAAGGATCAACTGGGCCGCCGTCTGCTTCGGGAAGCCGTTCCTGGCGGATAAGTGCTCGCATTTAGTGAAATGTCACTGTAAAACAGTTCAGCAGCAACTGCAATATACCAGGAGCAATAACGGGTAAATAAACTAGACGGAATGTCGTACTCGTTTTAAATAATAATTCTAAAAACTTTAGATAATTAGACTCCGAGTCAGTGGCAATGTTGATGTGCCAATTAGCAGGTCTAACATTTACCATCTTAGTTAGCACATTAGCATGCTAGCATTTGCTTATCGGCCTATGAAGCTGAACAGCTGACCGTGATGGCACGTCACTGGTTAAGCCTCCATACGCTGCCCACACACACAGCTGTTGATCTAATACATCATACGTTTGTTTAAAGACTTCCTGATCAAAGTGTGCTCGTTTGCCAGGTAACCGCGTCCCCTCTTTTTATGAGTTCACAGAGTTGGGTCTTCTCTTACCTCCCGCTGCCAATGGAGGGGAAAGCCACAGACTTGAGTTTCTTCTCGTCGGCCAGAGCCAAGCAGTTCTTCACCGTCTTGTCCAGCATCTCCTCACACTTGTCAGAGCCCCAGCCCGGGCTGTTGCAGTGGATGACGTACTTGGCAGGCAGACCAAAGCCGGCGGTCATCACAGCTGGGGGATGAGGAGGAGAGGAAGAGAAGGATGAGGAACAAGCATTCCACCTATAAAAAGGTTTCCCACCTCCTGTCCTGATGCAACATCTCTAAATAACCAAGTTTACATAGAAAGTCCCTTCATGCTGACACGACAGAGGGAAAAGCATTATATCCTTTTTCAACTAAACTAATTATTTCAGTGGTAAATTAAATTACGCCGGGTTTGAAATCCTTAGACCTCAAAAAGAACACTGCTCCGTGGGAAATGTCCAGCAGCTTAGAGTCGTTTGACCAGAGTGTTAAGAGTCAGTTTTCTGTCTTCAGTCAGCAGCTGTAGGCGGTGGAACTCGGCCAGAGCTCCAGACTTTGTGAAGTGACAAAATCTGCAGTCAGAGTTTATTATCCTACTGCGAAAAAGTGACTGGACTGGAACCAAAGCTGAGGACAAGCAGCTTTCCAGATGTCACACAGAGAGGACGGAGAGACTGCACGTGAATGTGGTCGTGAGGTGAGGGTGAGGGTAGGTGGAGGACTGTGTGGTGGTCTGGGGATTTACCCAAACTAATTATATAATATTAATACTCATCTATGTTTTCCATTTGTACAATTAAAGCTGCAGGGAGACAGAACTGACTCTGATTGGTGGGAAAGTCCGTAAAGATCGTTTTATTTATAATTACACTGATTTCACTGCTGAACACAATATGTCGACTAGTTTATCCCCTCCCCATTCCGTTTACTTGGCTTTTCTTTACTGCACATTGATCTAAATATTTCGGTATGTTACCACCAGCAGAGCAAACCATACATTCATGGGACGGTCGTGCACAGCTTTGCAGCACGGTGTAATGGGGTTTGATGGATCACAAACAGTTTCCATCTTCGCATACACTACAAACGGGTTTAATTAGAAGCGACAACAGCCACTGGTTCACTGGCATCAGTGGAGTAGAATCATATGATGAGTGAATTTTCCTTTTGTGAACGAGCAGCTTCATGTAACAACAATCACTCCCTAACATGCTCCCATGTCATCATTCAACACACACTTTTCTTATTTTACACTGCACGATGAACTCAAACTGAACTTTTGGAACAATAAACAATCATAAAAATAATCGAGCTTTATTTAAATATTGTGGCGACTGCTTGGTCTTGAGAATGTTTCATATAACTTTTGACCATTTGCAGAATCCAACACTAGTGGAGAGGCTCTGCTGGCGTACGGCAACACATTTGCTAGAGCGGGATTAGGACGATGACTCGGCTTGGCTACGCGTGAGAGAGGGCGGTGGTGAAGTCGGGGAGGGTTTTAAGGAGTGTGTGTGAGTGATGGCTAACGAGAGAGACAGATGGAGAAAGAATAAGACGGGGACAGAGAGAAGTGGAGATGAATGAGCCGAGAGATAAATGATCTGTAGGAACTCAAACAATACGACTCTCTGAAGACTGATGCCTGTAGTTTCAGACTTAAGATGGCAAGAACAGATATTATGTGCTAAATGCCTTTGATCATCTCCACCACAAAGAAACTATACAGATTATTAGGGTCTTAGTGGAAGCTCAAAGAGGCTCTGGCAACATTTAGCCTCGGAGGAAAGAAGAAACGTGTCAGATGTGTTCGTCAGTGTCTGAAAGGATGGTTCTTTGAATGTCGGGTCAAATTACATGTGGCATGCCGTCTTATCTAGTTTTCTTCAACATGTTCTGTGCAGACTAAAATAACCAGTCACCACGAGCTGAGACGCAGGTCTGTCCAGACCCGGGTTCTCACCAGATCATCCAGGTGGACCCTACGGGGGACCCGTTTTATCTTGGCTCACGTTCCAATGCTGGTCCGATACCAGAAAACACTCTATGTCCTCAAACAGTCCGATAAGAGAAGATCCTCAGTACCACACACCATGTGTTGTGTGGACGGAGCAGAGCAAGGTGGTAACCTGGGCACGTAGGGTGGTGCTGCAGTCGGGAACTAAAGTTTACACACAGCAGAGTGAGGAATGGGCGACAGACAACTGCCCCAGCACAATCTAATTCAGAATGACTGCCCTCAGTTTCTGTTGTCATATTTACACCCTCATTCTGTTTATATTTTAACGGGTACAGATCATCTCAGACTCTTCGCTGGTTCGCATGAATGGTTTAACATCTTGAACTCAACCTGCAACAATTAGCGAGTCAGAAAAAAACAAACAACTCAGATTCTCGGACGTTGGAATTCGGTGCTTTCCTTTGTAGGAGATGGTAAAATCTGTGTTCTGGGGTTTTTGGCCTGTTGATTGACAAACTGCTTTTTGTATAAACAATAAGAAAGAAGCCTCTGATTCAGGCTGGTTCACGCCCTCACTCTGTGCACTTACCACCAGCCACCTCCAGGGGGCCGTTTTTCTTCTTCAGCTCCTGCAGCGCCTCCGTGAACTCCTTCCCTCCCTTTTTTTCCAGTGCGGAGCCTGTGAGTGGAGAGAGGACTGTGGTGATTACATCCTCACACGCTGACAGACAGACAGACAGACAGGTGGAGAGCAGGAAGGAGCAGAGGTTATGTCGCGCACACAGGCGGGCAGGCATGAGCGCACACAGACTGGAGAGCAAGCAGACAACGATGCTGTCCATTTCACCTGGCCTCTCTCTGAATCCTGTCATGCAGCCCCGTCTCTGTCGCTTTATTTGACAGACTTGGGAAAAGTGTCATAGGTGCAAAGATGCAAAGCTGCTATTTCTCAAACAATGTGATGTTTGTGCAGCTGATTCAGGTAAATCCGTCCAGAGAGCGGCTGAAGCTCAGCTTCTGGAGAGACACGTCGAGATCCACAGGGGAAGCCAGAGCACGTTTAATCAGGAACTCAGAGAGGAGAGAGGTGATTCAAGTGATTGAAGAGTTGTCACTAAAAACAGGCAAACCAAGAGGAGGAAGGTCAACGTTTAAAGGAAAGTTCTGCTTTAAAAGCCAATACAGCCACAGTCTCTGGAGTTTAAAGTTACCAACTCATTAATTAAACATTCATTCCATTCAAATTCATGATGATTACTCCTCTGGAGTTTAAATTTGAGGCTTTGGGAAATTATTTTCTCAATCCGAAACTGGATTTTCCTTCGTACCAGCAGAGGCGACAGCACAGTCGGGGGGGGTGGAGGTTACAGGGGATGAAGCGAGTCCCAGATCGTCCACATTTCAGTCAAGAGTAACAAAGCAACAGCTGAGCAGCAGCACAGTTTCAGGACTACACTGCTGTTTGTCTTTCCTCAGGTAAATGTGTCCACGAGCACATTTTACAGGCCGGCTGCAGCTCACGGCTGTGTGACATGAATACTGACGTTCTACGGTCTGGTTCACATTTCTGGATTATTTGTCTAAGAAATGTGTAAGAGCTTAAGCTCGTGAAGCTGAATTACTGACTGAATGAATATCACATCACATCACATCCAGTTGTACCAGATGTTGCTTTGCATGAAACGTTGTGCGTGGCAACTTAATCATTTATTGGTTTTAACCCAAACAGTTGCTCCAGTCTGCGATGCATGGTTCGGTTTTTTGGGGGGGTCACGGTGGCTACATGGGTGAGAGAGTCGCCTGCAAAGAAACTTTTCTTTTTAACAGACAATCTTTGTCATGTCAACATGCAGCTGGTCTCCTGAGCTCGAGGATTCTTTTTGTGCTCTTTGGCAGATGAATCACATTTCATTACACGTAAAACGCTCCATTACAGTGAGAACAGCAAGGAGCTGCGTTGTGGTTTCTGTGTGTTTGTGTTTAGTGCAGAACACTGTGAAAATAATCCTACAAAGCAGAATTGTAAGAACTGTGCTGCTGCTGCTGCGATATTTGTCCGCACACTGCAGTGCAGGCTATCTGCATTATGCATAGTGAGAGCAGGCAGACAGTCACGGGCTCGGTGGGGTCAATGGTTCCTTTACCTACTTCACCACCTGAATAGAGGGAGGAGTTGGTCGGGTGAACGACAGCGTCGCTCTCCACCACGGAAATGTCTGCCTGGACAACTTGCAACTACAGACGACAACAACAACAACAACAGGCAAATAACATGGTGGTAAAAATACAGTGAGCGATCAGGTGCATCTAGATGGGACAAAGAGTGGAAGAGAAGGAGAGAAAAACGTGAGCATGCTCCTCGCCGGCAGACGAGACAGGGACACTGAGGAAACGGCGGGTTACAAAGAAGGAGCAGGACTGCACATGTAGCCAGAATTATTTCAATAAACGACTTCAAAACAGAGTCACCTGCACCAAATGTGTAGTATTTGCAGGAAACACACTAACGATAATACATCCAAGGCTGTTTTCTTTTTTTGATTCAGTTTTTAATTTTCTGACTAATTGTGAATCCCGATATTCTCATTAAAGTGAGCACGAATTTTACGGTCACACTCCAGGCGAACAGCCTTACAGTGAGGCCACAGAGCAGCTACCGGAGGGTTTCCCTTCTCTAAACCGCTGCTCTTTTGTTAGAACTAGAACGGCCCGGCAGCCGTCTGAAAGGAGGCGCAGCCTGGAATGAACACAGCAACACAACGGCAAAAGCGAGCAAGTCGGAGGAACTTTGACAAGAAAAAAAAATCTTTGAATGTCTCCACAGAAATGTCGCTTAGGCACCATATCTTATTTATTTTATGGTTTATCAAAGATTTACATCTCCCTGCTTTTCTTTAACAGAACCTCAGTGTGTTTTCTTGTGAGAGGAGGCAGATCATCGTGGATTCACAGAAACCATCTCCACAAAATAAACTTTTATTTGTATTCTGTTAACTCGTTCAACATTCAAGGATTTTTTTTTAATCTCAAACCTTCCAGTGAAACCAGAGGAGGATGTGAAGCATGTGGGGGGGGGCTCACCTAGATCATCTTTAAGCTCAAGTTCAGCATTGGTGGGGTTGATGACCCCCTCCACGTCAAAGCCAGCTAAGTTACTGACCTCGCTGTGGATAAGATTGAGCTGTGGAGGGGGGGGGGGGCCGGGTGAGGCATGCCGAGTAGGAGGGAGAGCAAAGAAGGAAGAGGGGAAGAAGCAAAGCCGTTAAAACCAGATTCACACAGTGACTTAAACGCACACCAGGACTTCTCAATCAGAAATAATAAAATAATAACAAGGTTTATTCATTTAGTGTTTTCAGCACTGGGAATAAATCTTTGATTAATCCTCAGGGAAATAATGTTTGTGTCACACAACATGTGAAATAGGTTTCTGCACAAAGCAGGACTGTGTGTTTCTCTAATGACTCACGTTATGCGATACATTTTCCAAGAAATGATTGTGATGGATATTAATGATATTTTCAGAGCTTTGGGTTATTAATGGCGAGACAGGCCGGACCAGTCCCTGGATGCTTTGACATCTCTGTGGAACAGGCTCAGCCTCTGCTTCCGCTGCACGTTTTCTAAAGGTCGAAAAAGTGAAGGTATCCCTCTACGTGCTCTACGTCGCGTTAGCACGGCCCAGTCCAGGGGGGCAACAGAACAGCAACTGAGACTTGAAGCACAAAGGGAAATGTTCAGGCAGAAAAAGTGCACTCGCAATAATTAAGTGTATAAAAGCGGGAAAAGACTTGATTTTCTATTCATGGGTTCATTATCTTAAGCTGTGGGAGGTTAACTGCATTCATTTGATTAATTATGAGCCCTGGGTTGTTTTACTAATGAACATGCTGCTAATGAAGACGTGGCTTATTCACTCCTATGCTCAGTTTCAGCTCCTTTCGGGTTTTGCATTTCAAATCAATGCTGCACACGCGATTAAAAAGGTTAGTACGGTTCCTAACTGGTTAATACAACAAAAAAAAACAGAAGCCCGTCATTCTGCTTTCAAATCAAAGCTGTGGCGAAGAACGGCACAAGCAGAATCGGTTTCTAATTTACTGCTAATGACGCTAACAACGCGCGTGCCTCGACGCCATGTAGGTTCATGAGACTTAAACGATAAATTCGTATTAAAACAGCAGCAGAGCCTTGGAAATTCAAATTTGGTCAGTGCAACACAAACGTGTATTTAATTATAAGAGTAACAGATCCAACATCGGTCTGAGTTTATGTCATCAGTTTAATCACGGATTAAATGTTAAATCCACGGTAAGTCAGTCACCGATACGTATCTGTAATGATACTTCCTTCGTGCTGTTGCACACTGTTGCCCTGGCTTTAGTGTTTTTTCGTTTTTCTAAGCTTCTGATCTTCTAATCTTGTAACTTGAACAGTAAAAAGACACTTTGATGGAACTCTACTCCCACACGTCACCCCAACAGAAAGGTTCAAAAAAGCCAAAGGGAGCGGTGAATTACAGCAGACCCACTAGGAAGTAGAAGAGCATGAGAGAACACGAAAAACATGGATTACTGAAGAACTGACGTCTTTGATCCTGGTGGACGTTCGTCAATTTCTTCTCAGAAAGAGAAATCTAGTGTTTGGATGAAAGTGTCGTGTGTTTCGGGGCTGACTGACCTTTTGGCCCAGGAACAGGCTCTTGGTGGAGAGCACGGTGAAACTGTCGGCTGGGGATCCCTCTGTGGTGCTGTCTGCTGACGCCGCCTTGCTCACCTCACTCTGCTTCTGTTAAGGACACACAACACGCAGTAACACCATTGTTGTCTCTCGTCCTCCTTGTTACAAAAGACTGTTCTTAAACATTTAGTCTCATGGTTACAGATCATATTTCTTGGTTCAGCATTGTTGATTTTAGTGATTTCTTCTCTGTAAGTAGACAGAAGCTAAATTTGCCCCCTCTTCTTGCTGCATTGACATTTTAATGAAGGTCTCTCTCCATTATAAGAATCAGCAGTGGACCTGCCGGTGAGAGAGCGACCACCCTGATTGGCTGCTTGTTTGGCCAATCACGAAGAGGATTATAACAAGCTACGAATCGTGCGTGGTGACAGGAAGTAGTGTGGAAATATTACGCAAACGCTGTCAAGCGCTGCTTAGTCTGCAGCCATAGAATGACAAATACACACTACTGCCACCTGCTGGCGTGGAGGTTATTTCCTAGCACAACCCTTCAGCCTAGACCAGGGGTAGGCAAGTTCGGTCCTAGGGAGCCGCAGCCCTGCTTGTTTTCCAACCCTCCAGCTGTCAACCAAGAGCAGGACCTGTTGATTACCTGGATCAGGTGTGTTCAGCCAGTCAAAAGCTGTAAGTGCAGGGATGGTTGGACAACAAGCAGGGCTGCGCCTCTCTAGGGCCGAACCCCTGGTCTAGACTGACGATGTGTGTTACATTTATTTTCCTATGGAACAAGTGGCACCGACCAAAGCTATTCATGCATGAGGCCCATAAAGTGTTAGTAATGACCGCACTCACTTGACGTCGTACCTTAGCCTTCCCTCCTCCTTTTTTCCCACTCATTTTCTTAGGTGGCGTTTTCTTAACCGACTTGGGCTTCTTCTCGGGTGCAGGTGAGACCGGGGTCTCGAGTTTGCCCTTCGCTCCTCTCTTCTTGGCCAGCAGCTCTGGGTGGATGTTGGGCAGGACCCCCCCTGCTGCGATGGTCACACCCTTCAGCAACTGAGACAGGAAGAACCACCGGAACCATTTGATTGTGTGCACTGGAAAACAGCAGCGGCAACAGTTCACACGCGCGGCAGCTCACCTGGTTCAACTCCTCGTCATTGGCGATGGCGAGCAGGATGTGTCGGGGCGTGACGCGACCTTTCTTGTTGTCTCTGGCCGCATTACCCGCCAACTCCAGGATCTCAGCTGCATCGGTAAAAACAGCCGGAGAGCTCATGAATAGACGCTGCTTCCTCATCAGTACCTACAGACTGTCACATCTCTGCGGTGACGCTGACGTGCGCAAATATGCCGCGCGACAGTTTTACTTTCTGACATTATGTTTGTGTCACGCTTAGAGACCAGACAGGTTGTGGTTTACATGCATAGACTTTTAGTCTGATCATTTATCCATGAGTCCAAAGGTGTCACTGTTCTCCTGTCTCCTGACATAAAACTCACCAGTGAGATACTCAAGAACAGCAGCCAGGTAGACAGGTGCTCCCACCCCGATGCGATACTTGGGAAGGCCCCTCTTGATGTAGCGCAGCATGCGCCCCACAGGGAAGATGACGCCGGCCTTTGTGGACCGGGACGTCTTGGTCGACTTCTTCTTTCCTCCTCGGCTGGACATGGTGCTGAGACCGCTACCAGTGTAAAGCTCTGCAGCGACACAACAACCAGGATCAAACAGCTGATTTTCCTTATTGGCGGTGAAACAGACACTTATTAAGCAGCTAAAACCTGGTAGTAAGATCATTGAAAAGTAGATTCAGTCTTTATTTAGTTTGTTCTAGGTTTACTCCTTAAGGTAATAGAATAAACGTGGTGCTAAAGTTCAATATAGTCATGCCTCAGTCTCAATCACAGGTCTATTAACCCCCCTCTTTTAACACTCAGCATTTATTCACTTAAAAACTATATTTTCCTAACCCTGACCCCTAACCCTTTGTGCACCTTCAAAAAAATATCAGTTTCAAAATGTACTTCACCAGATTTCAGTGCGTTTTCCTGCAGCCGTGTGTGTTTTTGTTGCTAGCTGTCTGGAGGTGACCGAGGAAACACAAGGTGCTGCTTTGCTACCTGACACCGGTTCATTAACGCATGTTGGAGTGAATTTTTGCGCGAATTTGTTCAGATAAATCTGAGGCCAAAGGGCAGCTGATGTCACACAGACTGCAGGAAGAGCGGGATGATAACACTGCACACACACTTCTATTTTTTATGCCCGTATTCAAATATAAACATGCGAATACTGATTGGCGCCGGTTTAAAAACTCCGCTAACGTGCAGCTAATGTCCGCGGACTGTAGAGACCGTCTCCAGGTGTCTGATCATCAGCACAGGCCGGACCGGTTCCTGAACCTGCTGCAGAACATCCTGTCGAATCAGACGCGGAGCAGCACACGCAGCAACAGCTGCAGCGTTTCTCCACCGTGGTGGTGGAGGTGGAGGTGGAGGTGAAGGTGCATTTCACCGCCACACTGGGCGTTCATTTCTGCTGGGCACCGGGAAGACAACGATTTCCGCATGTCAACAGCCCGCCACACGCGAGGACGTGTCCCCGCGGGTCCGTCGGTCCTACGCGCCCGCGCGGCGACGGGACCGATGCACAGACGCGAGCCCGACATATGAAGGTGTTTTCCCGGTTCCCTCGGCTGGAAATAACCCCGGCGGAGCGGCGGCGGCTGCCCGCTGCTCCTCCTCCGCCCCTTCCTCTCCCCGCCTGTCAGCTCCGGCAGCTCGGTCTCCGCTCTCGGCCTCCGCGACGCGAAAAGCGCCAAACGGCACCGTTAACGGCTCGGTTCCGTTCACGGACACGGGCCCGGCAACGGAGAGGCGAGCGCGGTGGAGCCGACGCGACACCCGGCGGACTACTTACAAAACAGGGCACAGCGGAAAATGTCTCCGGTAACGAGCCTGGGCAGCGTCCTCGACTCCCACAATCCACAGCGCCGTGAGATACCGGAGCGAGCCGGACGGACGGAGAGCGCAGAGCAGGAGTCCGAGTCAGCGGACGATGATCTTTAACCCTTTCCACCGTCGGTCCAGCTCCTCCAGACTCTCCACGGGCGTATTTACCGAAACCACGCGCGGCACCAGCAATTCTGGGCACGTTGTGTAAAAAAAACCTGGCTCCACCTCCCACGAATCCTCCTCTTTAGAAATGAGTCGGTTTTAATGGAAAACATGTCAATTCATTAATAAATATTCACTCAACAGAGCAACGTGTCACGTGGATTCAGTAATAATAATAATCTGAAGTCAGATGAGTAAATCCCATTTTAGGACAACTGACATAATATCATTACCACACGTATAACAGCAGAGCAAACAGGGTCACTGTGTTCATGCAGCACGGCCAGAACCTAAGTGTGTGGATATTCCTCTCCCACATAAAGGTGCCGTCAGCCCAAAATTCATTTCATGCTCTCTGTTTGTTTGCAGGCGTCTGACTGGAGCTCGCACCGTGAACAAGTTCACAAAACTCAGTCAAAGTCCTTCAGTTAGTGGAACACAGAGCTGAAGTCTGGCCTCTCCGACCGGACCGGCACCATCAAATGGGCCCACACTCACTTTGATGCAGTGACGTATTTATAGAATATATATGAACATGTCCCCCATAATATTAAATCTACATGTAAACTGGGAGGAAATGAGACACAGCACATGAGCGTGAGAGGTCAGAGGTCAAACAGCACAACCCCTGTATTCACACGTCTCATGCAGCACTTAATAAAAACTCAACATGAGATGGGAGATAAATTATTTGCTACACCTCATGAAGAATTAGACTAAAACAATAAAGCAAACATGAAACTGTGCAGCTGCTTTCTGGACCAGAGCTATCGAACCGTGGCGTAGAGAGAAAAGATTAATACAGTCATCGATCCAGCATGTCTTCAGAGAGGTCGTGTCGTCTTCCAGTGGGAAACAACATTAGGCCAAAGAGTCTGCGATAATGTGCTTCAGGACATTTCATCTGAGGGTGGAGGTGGGATGCAGTCAGATTGCTGTGACTGTGGTTGAATTGTGTCTCGTCACTCTGCACCTTCACAGTCTTGACTGTCTGGCAGCTGCTTCATTGCACTTCCCGTTTAGCATTTAGTCATCTGGAGCAGACAGTTTCATCCACGGCGACCTACAGGGGAGGGAAAGAGAGAAACACACACACATACGCAGGAGCAACTGACGGTTTGGTGTCTTGCTCAGGGACACGTCAACACATGGAGGGATTGAACCAAAGAACATGATGTTAAAAGACTGAACTCGAATTTACACCATACGCCACAGAGGAACCCTCCAGCAGAACCAGGCTGGGGGTGGATGGAAAGAGGAGAGGGAAAGGAACAGCTCATGTGAATAAATTAGATTTTATTCTAATTATTCTGCATCGTGACACAGAAATAAAGGTGGAGTTCATGTATCATTGAATTACTGAAGGTGTCAGTTACAGTAAATCCCACAGGCACATCAGTAGAAGCACCGCTCTGGCAGTGACCGCTAGTGTGTGTGTGAGTGTGTGTGGGTGTGTGTGTGTGTGTGTGAAGACAAGTGGCAGATATGCGCCAAAGCCCAGCAACACAGTGATGCAGTAGCTCCAGCCACCCACCACCACCAGAGGTCAGACATGAGCTGTGCAGCAAATGCACCGTTTCCTGCAGGAGTGACGTTCCAGCCATGACGAGCTCTATCATGTCAGCAACCTGTTGTGTCTGAGTGATCTGTAGGAGCACGGGCTCGCACCATGTGTTTGAACACACTGGGTTAATCGTGCGTCATGCAGTGTTAAATGTAATGTGCAGCCAATAAAATGGAAGCGTTAGAAAGTGTGGAGCTGAGGTTTGCACTGAGGTAAGATTCAAGCAGCTTGACAAGGTTTAGATGATGCTTAGACAGCTGAACGAGACACTGTTTGGCCCCTTTTTGCTGAGACTCTGTATTCACAGGAGTCAGAGTGACCTGAGGTCACGGTGACCTTGAGTTCAAGTCGATGCTTCTTCTAAATGTGTAGAAATTCCCTCAAGACGTTCCTGTTCACGGGAATAGGGAGTATAGTAAACTCCAACTTCAGCTTATCTCGTCACACGATAAACCACAGTCCCGCTGAGCAGTCCACAGTAGATCCTGTGACCGGATTCAGATTCGGTGCGTTTATGGTCTTTGGCTGCTGTGACACAACGCTATCAGTCCGATTATATCATATAATAACCATCCAGTGGTACCTCGATATTAAATTTTTGATTTTTTTGTACACAAGATGTCATAAATCTGCTAATTAAATAAAACGACGAAAAGAAACTGTTTGTAGGAAGAACTATTCAGGTTATTAAAAAAGGTTTCTGAGCCTCTCACCAGTGTCCAAAGTATAAATCACTTATGGCGTTGGACTGATGATAATCATGACTGATAGTGTGGAAACATGCTGCAGCAGCATACGAGGTAAATGCAGGTTATCTGGCACAGAAGGGGACAGAAATAATGTCTGAGCTAAATGTTAGTGGACCAACTAACTTCTGTGTCTTCAACCGAAAGAGATTCTAACAAATGTATAGAAAGGGGAAGCTAGAGCCAGTTCGTATCTAGTACTTCAGTGATGTATTAACAGCTAAACATCCAGATGTTTGACTCAGGAGCTGGTAGAGACAGAGAAGACAACTACACGGAGACAGATTCATTAGGTACAGTATCATCACGTGGACAAGTGAGATTGTGCACACAAGTAATTTGTTTTAAGCAAAGGCAAACTAGGCAAATGTCTTGGAAAAACGTGCCCCCAATAGTTACGCTCATTGGCATATTTTGCACTGATAACTACACATTTAACCAACAATAGCCTTTACTGGGCCCTTTAGACTGTGACTCAGTCACTAGAATTTGTCCTGCACACAGTACAAGTAACCGGGTCAATAGACAAGCATGAGCATGAGCAAGGTTCAAGCAAGTAGGTCAAGCGCACACAGTTTTCTCACAGGTCACTCGCACAAAGCCGCACTACCCAATGTCAACCCTGTTTAGTATTTCTTTGGTTTTGGAAGTGTTCAGTAGCAGGTTATATACTAATGTTAATGTTTTTTGGTACTTGCATCTGAACACAGCCTAATAGATTGCTAAGTTGTAAAGATCTTAGGTTTTCGAATAAACTATTAATTTATGAAGTAACTAAAAGATAAATTATACTCAAGCATCATGTCACATGTTAAGTTTGAACCCGTCACCTGAAAAAAAATACCCTCGACCTATGATTTCTACTTCTGGGTCCGGCTAATCACGTGACCGAGAATCAGCCAATCACAGGCCGCGCACTGTTGTAAATAAACAGTTTGATCTCCGTGTTTGAGGAAAGACTCTCACAGGACAGAGGAGGAGGAGAAACATAACGGAGGAGACAAGAGACAGAGGTGAGTCCGTCCTTTTCTCTGTCTTTGAACGAGACCACATGCGCGTCTCTCCGCGGGACTGAAGTGTAATGAGCCCAGATCAACGAGGCGTCCATGTGTCCAGTGAACGCAGCACAGTTCATAATCTGCACTGGTTTTATTTGAACATATACTCTGTAATATTTTTATGAGGCGCATGTGGAGCTTGTGTAGACGACACTCAACCCACAAAATGTTTGTGTGACTTTGTTTTCAGAAGCCAAAGGTAAATTTAGTTCACACTGTCCCCAAATCCCAAGCTTTTTATTTCCTATTTAGCCAAACCAGAAGCCCATAATAAATCTTTTGAAAAAAGCAAAAGAAAACTATAATTTGCCTTATAAATCTGTAGCTTTAATATATGTGGATGAATTTACTGTCAAACATAGTTATATATATTTTTAAATGAATGAACATACAAAAAAAGGAACACAATAATTAAAAAGTTGGGTATTTATTCCACTTTCTTGACATTTCTGAAGCTGCAGCTGTGTAATTAGAATCAAATCAATATAATTTAATCCCACCATCTGTCTTGACAGCTGTTTAACACCAATTTAACTGTCCCTTTAAAGTCTCTCTCTTTGTTATTTTTGAGTTATGAATTATCCAATGTTCACTGGCTCCAGATTGTTAAATGAGCATACATTGAATGAGCATACAAATTCAGACAATAACTAAGTATAATTATTTTTAATAATAAACCAAACAAGTCAGCGGCCTTAGGAACACGTGATTTTCCTGGCTAAAAAAATGACCTGTACATTCAGCGCTAATTAAGATAATCATTAGTTGCAGCCTTTGAAACCTGAATTATCTTTGTTCTTTCTTAATCTCTGAACTTTTAAATTCTTGCTGAACTAGCAGGAAAATGACAACATGGATGTAGGATTTATGAATAATGGGATTATGTATAATTCTTCATCTGTAAATCTTGCACCAGGCTACACTGAACTCCAAAGATTATTGTACCCTGGAAAGATAAAAAGCAGACTTGTTAGTTTGTATTAATGTATGTTTGTGTACTTTAACGTGTTAATTTCCTAAACTTTGAATAAACAACACAAGAGCACCAAATATGTAATGAACATGCTGTAGAAAAAAGAGGTTACCGTGTTGTAAATATTGTGTTTACAGATATGAGTGGATCCACGTCAACTAGCAGCCGCAGCCGACAGGTAAAAAGACAACTTCTTCACACCCGAACATGTTGCTCTTAACAGTGAGTCACGAGCAGGTTTTAAATTAGTAGGTGGGTTTTCCTTTGAAAATCTGCTGTTGCATCTCAATCCTAAATATTATATAATATTTCACTATCATACACTGACCACCATTAATTAATACATTTCATTTATTACTATGGCTGGTGGAAAAGTATTTTATCGCTGTGGATGAAGGTGTTAGAGTGAGGGATGATGGTCACATCAACGTTTTTAATACTTGAACTTGAAATTTAATTTCTTTTGAGTTCTGAATTTTGAAGTTAAACTCAAACAATATTTTTTGTGACTTTAATCCTTCTGTAAACTCTGCATTGATGATGATATTCTGAATTCCTATCAGATCGTGCCGTGAGGTGTTTTTTCCTCCTTGATTTGTGTTTGAAACACTTGTTATGTAAAGCTGATCTGACTTGATGCGAGGAGCTGTTTGCTGTGCTGTTCTTTGGAACAGGCTCAACCTGACGAGGTGCATTTTTACGCCAAGCAAAATTTGGTGAAGCACTTGCTTCATCATGCACACAATAAGGAGTGTTGTGATAGGCCATGGTCAGGTGGTTGTTTACGATGTGTGTGTGTGTGTGTGTTTGTGTGTCCTCATGAAAATGTTTGACAATTTCTAAGAGATTAGATTGTAGGTGATCAAAATGTCCTTCCTGGTAAAGTGGATCCAAAGTGTCTGAGGCTCCGGCAAAGTCAACGGACGGCCGAGTACTGATGACAGCGTGACATAGGTGTAATATCGTTCCTACTGTGGTCATGGCTGGTTCCGGGGCAGCTTGGGTAAAATCTGGTATTTTTAAACGGCTTGTCTTGAATGTGACATCAATCCCTGGATTTAATTCCCGCTGAGTGAACTGATCCAATTTGCATGGCAGCCTCAGATTTAGCTTTTACCAAAAGCACGGTGTGTGTTTACATCTGCACATTTTACATTTAGTCTTCAGTCCTATTTTTCAGGAATGCTCCATAGGTCTGTTTCTCTCTGGCTCACCTTTTCATTTATGGTGTATTGTATGTGGTCCCTCAGCTCCATGAAAACGTATCCATTCGAATGGTCTGTTTGTTTGAATCAGTGTAACCGGTGGAAGACGCACAGTTGTCGGACTCACTGCACAAAACTCTCTCTGGTTCCAGTAACGGCATCAGTGTTGTTTTAGGCACTGTAAGAAGCTTTTGTAGGAAATGCTGATAAAGCTCAAACAGCATGGGGTTGCACAATATCCTCAGAGTAACAAATGTGTGCGCACACAATTGCTGCTTTTTGTCTTCCCAGGAGGGCTCTGGAGGCCTGTGGGACTCTGTGAAGAAAGCTGCGTTTGTCATCGGATCTGGAATCTTATTCTTGGCTGCTTTTGGCAACTCGCTGACATGGTGAGATTTCCTTACATACGACCATGCAACAAACCAGCAGTTAGTCCAACTGTAGATGAGCCGCGGGTGGTTCCATGAAGGGTGGGGTAGGACAGGAATAACACAGAACAGAATGGGACGGGCCGTAGAGAACGGGGCCACGGTGGACTGTTGGCTCAGGGTCGAACAAGATGATACAACATAACTCAAAATGACACGTTACAGCATAACAGGGCTGAGGAATTAAACGGGGAGAAATATGATCTCTCTGTTGATTCTAGTCAGAACTCTGGCTGCAGCATCCTGGATTAACTGGAGGCTTTTAATTAGTTATTAGTGCATCCAATTAACAGTGAAATGCAGTAATCAAGTCTAGACGTGACGAATGCATGGACCAGTTTCTCAGCATCGATACAAGAAGTGACGAGATTACATTTTGTCAAAGTAATGGGTCCCATGACACCCATACAGCTGACATCGGGACGTGGCTTGTGTTGGAAAGACATGATGAACACGATGCATGTTCTTCCTCCAGGCATCTTCAGCGATTCTGGGGAGCTTCGGGAGATTTCTGGCAGAAGCTGTGGAGCAAGCTTTACTTGGCATTCGAAGGTCATCATACTGCTTTGTTCTGCTTAGGTAAGAATCAGCTGGTTAGGTGTGTGTGTGTGTGTGTGAGGCAGAGGAGGCAGCTGTGAATTAGTACGACATGGTGGCACGCGGTTTCTGTGCTTCAACCGTAACCCCTGTGGACTTTCTTGTGGCTGCTACTGCTGCACGTTGTGAAATCTTCAGGTGCAGATTTGCTGTTGCCCAATGACAGTGGCCACGTTTCTTTCCAACAGGGACGATGTTTCTCCCCACGCTGGTGTTCTGGGTGTCGAATGGCCTGCTGCTACTGGTGGACACCACTCGTAAACCCGCCTTCATCACTCGCTACCGCATCCAGGTGGACAAGAACAACCCGGTAGGCTCTGGGCTTATGTTCTATATTTTGGTTTGACTGAGTTTTCTGTTACAGCATTTACAGTATATCCTTAAAAAAGACTTTTTACCACTACCATACAACCTCCACTACTCCTTAAGAGCTTCATTTTGACCTCGACTCCTTCTAACAGTACATGAACTTCGTCATCTGGAAACATTAGTTTATAACCCTCGCTATCAATTGCAGCCAGTGCAGAGTGAGCACATATCATTTTTATTGCAGTTTATGTGAGGAAGGATAATGGCTCCAGCTAATCTCTTCACCTTTGTGTCAGTTTGACAGGTGACATTTTACCCACTTTGTGAAACTGGAAAAAAAAATTTAATCTTTAATTTACTAAGCCAATTTTTTCCATTTGTGTTATTTAACAAATGTATAAAGCATGTGTGTTTGTGACTGAACACCAGTATAAAAACGCACATTCACGTCCCTGATTCGACACATTTATCTGACCAAAGTCCTCTCGCTGTGTTTGACTAACAGGTGTTATTAGACGCTGCAGAGATAAAGACCGACGTCGCTGATGATCCGAGTTGGGGGGTTACTCTCGAACTCTGAGTGTCACGCTTTTCAGTCCCTCAGATAGATTCGCCCTCCTCCTTTAAATCTACTCCCACAGCTTGTTTTTTCTATACAGGGTTAAATGTTTGCAGTGTGTTACTCTGAGCAGAGGAACCTGCGCTCAGTGGCCGACAGTAACTCCCTGAACTTCAGCCACAGTGACCATAAACAAAGACAGGATGTGCTCTTGTGTGGCACCAATAAAACCCACGCAACATTGATTGTGTGGTTTATTATTATTTAGTGTCACGCATCCTTGGCTGGTCCTCAGACAGATGAAAGGCTAAAACTTTCACTTTAATTTGTCTGAAAAATTGCGTTTGCACTTTACAGTTATTGGTGCATTTTGAGCAGCAGAGACTTGAAGGACATTTAAACACTGACGCGTTGACGGACACGATTTCCCTCGTTTGCACTTTATAGTTTATAATGACTTTTCTTTATGTGGTACATGGAAACGCATATATTATGTCTAAGTAAAAAAACGTATTTATTATTTATTCGTAAATCAGAAATGTTCTGAGTGCTGCCTCGTCTTGCAGGTGGATCCGGTGAAGCTTCGCCAGGCGCTGAGGTGTGTGCTGTTCAACCAGGTGTTCATCTCTGGACCCATGGTGGTGGCGGTGTACTACCTGATGACCTGGAGAGGGAACGTGTTTGGCTCTGAGCTGCCCACCTTCCACTGGGCGCTGACTGAGCTGGCTGTCTTCGCCATCATAGAGGAAGTTATGTTTTACTACACACACAGGTAGAAAGAACGTGTGCATATTCCTGCCGTCTGGTGTCAGAAGTTTTAGGTGTTAGAAAGAGGAAAAAGCTAAACACGTAGTGCTCGATTATGATAAATCAGTTAAATATTAAGTTGAATACTGAAACACTAACCTATGATTTGATTCCCCCTCAGACTGTTCCACCATCCCAACCTTTACAAGCATTACCACAAACAGCACCACGAGTGGACCGCTCCGATAGGACTCGTGTCCATCTACGCTCACCCTCTGGAGCATGTGGTTAATGAAGCCCTCCTGCTTTTTAACTCTGACACTTTCTGTCACTTTGAAATTTGAATTTTATTTTTAAACCTGAGCAGCTGTGAGCTGAGTCCGCTGTTTTGTTTATTCTCAGATCTCCAACACACTGCCCGTGGTGATTGGACCCGTGATCATGGGCTCCCACTTGGCCACCACCACCCTCTGGTACTGCCTTGCTCTGATCAGCACCAACATCTCCCACTGTGGGTATCACCTCCCCTTCCTGCCCTCTCCGGAGTTCCACGACTTCCACCACCTCAGGTGAGTTATGATGGTTCTGTTTCTACGCATCGTTTGACATAGTAAAAAACATTTCTGTCTGTCGCGTTCAGGTTCAACCAGTGCTTTGGCGTCTTCGGCGTTCTCGATCGGCTCCACGGCACCGACGCTAAATTCAGGCAGACCAAGCAGTACGAACGGCACGTCCTGCTCACTAATTTCACGCCGCTCAACGAGAGCATCCCCGACGCGCCCAAGAAGGGCCAGTGATGGCGCTCGACCTCCCAGCGCGCTCACCTCGAGCTCTCACCTCGCCAAGTCTGGGGCGATCGCTGTGAAACAACCCAGATCACTCACACTAATGTATTTAGATTTTTTTTTTAATCCATGAAACTGTGAAAACACACGTAGACTCTAGTCTTCAGTTTGTACTTCCCCAAAGTATTTGCACATTCACCGTTGGTGACGAACTAGTTCCTCGCCAAGATTGGCTCCTTCTGTGACCTGGGAACGTTCCTTTCTTTCGTAGAACACGTTTATTTTCTGTGATTGACTGTAAGAGTTTTCAGGAAAAGCGAAGTAATGCAGTAAATCAAATGCACAAATAAAAACAATGATGTGTTAACACATGGTTCACGTATATTTGGAGCGTCAGGAAACGGGTTTTACTTGCTGTTAACTGTTCTTACTGATCATACTGAACTTTTTAACCTAGGGAAGCGATGTGGGCCAAAATCCAGCATCAGTCTACCTTTAGACGCACTTTTGAATACATTCTTGCACCAAAACAATGACTGTGGCTTTTGACAGACATCCGTCGCCTCCAAAGGAAAGAGCTTTAGGAAGCGATCTATTTGTGTCCAGTATGAACAGGAACGATTACGGCATCTAAAACCAAATTCAGTGTTCACTTCCTGCTCGCACAGATACATTTTGCACTTTGTAGCACTCACAAAAACCTAAAATGTCAACAGCACTTTCAGGTTGTGTGATGAAATTAATGTGTGTGAAATGGTTTCCTGTTAATTACAAAAAATAACCTGTGATTTATGATGTAATAACTGCTTTGACTGCACTGTATAATAGTAAAAAGACATTTTCTAAATGTGCGTTTTTCACTTTCTTCTCTGGTATCAGGACAAGGTTTTTCAAAGTAAAAGACCCAAACTGTTCCAGTAGCATAATTTTCCTAACTTTCATGTTGCAGCTTATTTTGCACAGTTTTGACTCGTGTCGTGTGAATTTCACACCAGGAATCAGTTTTCTGAAAAGTAACCTGTAAATATGAAATGCAGCGTTTATGTTGATTCACCTCTCAAGTGCAGTTAAAGTATGACGTAGCCGTCGCTTTGCACATCTCCAGTTTAAAACTTTACTCACTCGCACACAATGATTACTCGACAGTCGCCGTGTTTGAGGTTTTGTGTTTTTTTTATTTATTAAAGGAAAGCGTAATTACTACAAATTACAAATAACACTAATAGCGAATCACATCAGCCTACAAAGCAGATATTATGAATATTAAATGTTATAATACAAGATCTCATTCAAGTATTTTACATTTTTCCATTTTATATATTTTTTTGTTCCTTTTTTCCTTTTCATCTTTTTTCCTCATGACAAGCCTAGGATTTTGTAATGTAATGAACAATTTTAAATGGTTCATATACAGTTATTTCATATTCATATGGCTTTATGGAATTTTGTCCTTTTTTTCCCAGTCTCCAGACATTAAAACCAGCCATGTTCCTGTGAGCCTCGTCTTTTTTTCTGCTCCCCTTCGCTTCCCCACATCCATCATCCATCTCGCCCTCTCTGAGGGGTGCAGCGCCCCCTACAGTTTGTCTGGACAGCTAGCAGCAGGTCTAAGCTGTCTAAAGGCAGAAAACTCCCACCACACCTGAAACCCTTGAATGTCCGGTGCCGATCACATTAGAGGGAGGAATCGTGCGACTGACTGTCACACACCAGCTCACCCAGTCAAGGGCTTTCACTGGTTTTGGGAAATGTGTGGAGTTCTTCCTTTATGAATATGTTGTAGCTCTTTTTTTTAACCTCCAGTAAACACTTTGACGTATCAACTGTGAGCCTCTAAAACTGATCCAAATCTCCCTGAAGACCCCCCCCCCCAAAAAAAAGAAGCAGATACAGTTTTGCATTTTCATCTTTCCCACTACTCTGAACAGACACTCAGCTGGAAAACCAACCACGAGGACCTAGACTTAAAAAAATAAAATTAAATAAACAGGCACAGGTGTCCAATACAGCTTTTTCTAAAACGTCAGATTTTCCCCAAAAGCATTTTTCACTTTGCTGCAACACAAACTGCCGCTCTAAAGGAAAGTGGGTCATGTATTTAACCTCCTGGATTTTAAGACTCAAATCATCAAAACATTTCTCGTTTGCCTCATAGTAATAGTTTGTTGTTGGAAACACTGCTCTGAGCAAATTAACTGATTTCAACATGAAACACTATAAGCTTAAAGTTTTTTTGTTTGCGACGCCCCCGGATGTCAACTTTCCCTATTGTCTTATGAACCACGTTCCCGTCTCTGAAGTCCACGGATGTTTGAACAGCCCGACACGAACCCCACTTCCATCATAACAATCAACACTAGAAACACTGCAAAATGAAATTAAAAAGCATTAAAAGATAATCATGACACCAATAAAAAAAGAAAAAAGTACATGTGTGAGGCAAATACATCTGTTCTAGAAACAAAACAATTTGCAGGAAGCTGTCGTCGTTTCTCTTCATCTGTCGAATTCACATTTACATTAGTGGAGGAAAAGAAAAATCACTCTTCAGATAAAGACCCAAACATCCGCTGTCTGTAGGAAGAGCGGCGTCTGAGCAGAAGAGTGTGCAAGTCTTGGATTTTTGCCCGCAGCGAGGCAAGGCGTCGACCTGTGCGTGCTCACGCTGCTACGTGCGTACCTGTCAACTGTTCACGCTGGGATCTAACGTGTGTGTGTGTGTGTGTGTGTGTGTGTGGGAGACGCGGTGAGCGCCGCGAGGCCCAGCCGCCATCCAACTTCAGTTTAAAAGTGAAGTTACGGCCTGAGCCTCCTCGGCGTCTCGAACCCGGAGCACCTGCGGCAGAGCACGGCGGCTCTCCTCATGAACGTCGCTTCTTCAAGTAATCCAGAGTGATGATTCCAGTCACTGCGGCGCCGCGCGAACGGATGGATGGATGAACGGATGGATGCAGCTCGTGTGACGGGAAGGCGCAGGTGCACACAGACGGTCGGGAAGCACCCAAAGGGAGATCACCAGGGATTCGTCATTCCCAATTCTCCACTTCGACTATTTCTTTTTTTCCTTTCAGGGAGGGGGGGAAGGAAACGAGCAGCAGACCTCCACCAGGTTGCTTCAGCACACAAAGCCACGACTTGCAAACACAGGGATGAATTACTGGACTTGTAACAGACTGAATAACACTTGGAAGACAGCTCAGTAAAGGTAACGGAGGGGGGAGAACAGTCTGGCAGACACAGGCGCCACCTGGTGGCCTCTGCAGGAAGTGGTGACAGGATCTATGAGTGATCAATGCTGTACACTCGACAATAAGGTGGCGGGCACAAGTTAGAAGCAGTAAAACCATTAAAATAAGGCAACTTTCAATGATAATGTCCATACTGAGGGTCTTTCCCCTCTTTTTTATCATTTGGTTCTTTTTTGTCAGTGTCCAGCCATAAAGGAAATGAGAGAGTTGTAATTTCTAGCCGCTCAGCTGAGAGCACTCGGGGCTCTGTGGATGGAAATGTCAGTCGCTCAGTTCAAACCACTTTGGTCCGGGTGGATGTTGGGAGCAGCTCGGCCCCCAGCGGGCCACTAGCGGGGCTTTTTTCAGATGCTCAGTCTAGTTCACAGTCCCACCACAACGCCTAAGAAATAATAATCATTAATCAGAGATCTGGGCAAGGAATCAAATATCTTCCATCCAGCAGCACAGTGACAAGCAAAGAGAGGGTCCCAGTGATGGGGAGGGGGGGTCAACATGAAAAAAAAATATTTATATGGGCTAGTGAATCAAGCAGCGTGTGGACTGATGTATAAACGGAAGAACGTGTGACAACGTGTCCAAAGTTCTCCTCAAAATCCAATTATTGAATTGAGCAAATATTGATTATTTCTATTTCGTTTCTCAATCTACAAAAAACAAAACAAAAAAGAGCTGGGTGCTCCTCCCCCCTCCCGTGGCGCAGAGAGAACCAGCGACTTGTAGAGTAGATGGGTGCAGGCCGGCTCGTTGGTGGAGTTACTTCAGTGTTTTGGCATCTGGTGCTGGGTCAGCGGCGGGGGCACGGCCTCTCTGGCTGGTGGGTTGTTTGGCATCATCCTTGGCAGCGGGGGCGGGGCTGGGGCCTGAGCTGGCCTGGCTGTGGGGCCGGCCAGAGGTCTGAGACGGGTATCGGCGGCGACCGTCCCCGCTGGATGAGTGTCGTCTACGGCCTCCTTCTTCCATAGGCGGCTGGAGAAAAACAAAAACACGGCATGTTCACCTCCAGACATATTCATCAAAGGGTTGTGTCTGACGTGCTGTTGTGCATGGAAGCAGCTAACAAACACGCTCTACTGACATCAATCCGGAAATCTTCCAGGCGTTTAAACTTGCTCAGACACTCCTGCAGCTTGGGGTCGATCTCCAAGGTTTTGGCTTTGGAGTATTTGAGGAAGGCCCAGAACTTCTCCAGTCCGTACAGCTGGCCTGTGAAGACGGGTCACAAAGCAGCCAGTTAGAAAATACCCCCAGCAGCTGGCGGACTGTACCTGACGCACGCACGCACACACACACTTCGACTTCTCTGTGCTGAATTTGCCAGGTTCACTCACCAGCCTCGTAGTCTTTCATAGTCTCCTCCTGGAAGTCCTTAAAGATGTCCGGCCTGAACTTCTTCTCTAGGCCGTAGCTGTAGTACCTGAACAGGCACTCCAAGCCGTACCTGACACACAGAGCACACATTGAGGCACAAAGTGGGGAGAGCTACGTCTGGGAAATGGTTTTGCCTGTGGCTGCCTCCGTCTGTCCCATCACTCGTGAGGACTTTTACCTGTATCCTTCCTTCCCGTCCTCCACCACCAGCTGTCTGAACTCTTCGTACATCTTCCTGTTGAAGTGATCGCGCAGGAAAAATGACCAGAAGCGGAAGAGCGTGTTCATCTCCTGCGACTGGCCGATTCCCAGGCGCTTTCGCTCTGTGATTGGACGAGAGGAGACGGATACATCAAACGAGGACACGGGACGAACGACTTAAGCAGAGAAAGTAAAACCTGCGCGTACCGTTTAGGCAGCGTCGGCGGTACTTGTGGTAAACGTGTTGCGTGAAGCCGTTCTCCTTGAGCAGCTCGTGTGACGGGTGCTGGAACTTAGGGAGGGACTGGGGCGTGCAGCCGATATTACCCAGGGCGGGGGTGACCTCTGATGGGCTGGCGGTAGAGCTAAGACAGGTGAAAAGAGAGAGAGAGAGAGAGAATGAGAACAAGCACCTTCAAACACGTTTTAAGAGATTGGCCACAGCCAGAGAGACTTACCTGACGGAGGCGGTGCGAGAGCGATGCTCTCTGGAGTCCATCACCCAGCCGACGTGGCATTCCATGGGCGGGTTAGAGCTGTGTCGGGTCTTTCTCTTCCGGGGCGTCTGGCGGGTTACAGAGATGTGTTTTTAAATCTCATCAAACCTTCGAGTCAGGAGCCAGAAACCGGAAACGACACTCTCACCAACGTACTGATGCACATTCAGCAGCCGTCTCACCTTTGCATCGACGGGCCGACTTTCCTTCACCACCGGGTAGAAACGTGGCGTCATGGTCGCATCCTTCCGGTGAGGGGTGCGCGGCGTGCGGGGCGTCCGGGCACTGCGGTAGTTGGGCGAGTCAGGCACCGTAGTAGGGAGCGAGCGAGCTATTGAGGAGGGTTCAGGGGCGCCGAAGAGTTTGTTCGCCAAAGCGTCTGTGGGGACTGTGGACGGCGGGGTGGACATGTGTGATATATGCATTGTGGACTAGTCACTACATTTGATGCATCATGTCTCTCGTGCGTGTTTCGGCGTTCTTACTCTGCTGCGGTCGTGGGGGCCCTGGGGGAACTTCCTGGTTGGGGTCGACAGGGGGTTCGGGCGTCAGGCAGTCAAACTGCTCGCGGCTGATCAGGTGGACCTTCTTGAAGTTCTCCACCTCTTGCTGTGGAAGGAAGAAGACGAATAGTTACCGTGACGACAGCAGCTGTACGAATGTGGTGCGGTATGGTTAAATGATCACAGAGCATCTCAGCAACGAGGGACGTGGAGCATTTCTGGGCATTTTAGAGACTAAAGCACCTGGTTAAATGTGCCACAAGTCAACTATGAATTTACAAGACACATGTTACTGAACGTCCTCACAAAGCAGCACAGCACTCATGCTGCGATCCTCCAGTCCCACAAAGGTCATTAAAAAAGCGCCTCACACTCGCCCCTTCATTCCACCAAGTATCCTCCGATCCCGGCGCGTCCATCTGTGCGTCGCCTCTGTGGCCCGTCACTCCAGGCCGAGGCCTTGTGTGTGGGGGTTCATTTATAAACACGCGTCCTCTGTTCCACACATCGCTGGACGTGTGCCGACGAGCACGTAAAGGTCTCACAAAGACCTGAACAAAGCTACAATGGGCAGCGGTGCGAACAATAGCGAAACAAAAGAAAACTCTGTCCCGTGCCAGGTTTCCACGTCCAGAAACAGCTCTGACCAAAGAAGAATCAACCCGCTCGTGATCTGGACCGGGGCAGAAACGCCTCCACAAAGACGTGGACGCGACGCAGCGGCCTGGAGGAGAGGCCCGCGGTACTCGAGTGCATTTCCGTGTACGATAAATAAATACATACGTGTTCTAATGATTATTTCACATCGTCACGTTCTGACTGAATTAAATCAAGCATCACACAAAGCGAGTGGGATCATCACAGCCTCACAGCCCCGGACGGCAACTCACCTTGATGGTCGCGTACTCGGGCTCGTACGTGTCGTCCCACAGGTCCTGCTCGTAGTAGAACAGCCCGTCGTTGATCACCTTGACCAGCTCGCTGGTCAGCTTGGCACGCGACGTGTGGTGCCCGGTGCGGTCGCCGCCCGGGTGCTTCCTCAGGTAAGGCGGCGTCTGCGTCACGATCAGGATCTTGTTGACGTCGTGGTCGTCGATCTCGCCGTCCGTGTCCTCGTCCGACCAGTCTGTGAACGTGTTGCGGCGCCCGTCAATCTGCTCCAGCTCCTCGTCGAACATGAAGTCCAGCTCCTCCGGTTCGTCCTGCTCTGCTCCGTCCTGATCAGAAGACAAAACATTTAAATATTTCACAAAACGTCATAACAATCCTAAAATGTCACGACGTAAATTACTGCAAAGCGGAACAACACAACAAAGTTCAAACGTGCCTTATTTCCTGAGGTAGCAGCTGAGGACGAGGAGCCGGGCTGGGGCACTGGGGAGTAAATGGAGTCGTCCTTTTCCTTCTGCTGATGCTGCAACGAGGGAGCCTGCATCAGTCAACCAACCCCGAAGAGGTGGAGGAGGAGGAGGAACACATAGAAAGAAATTAATGGAGGAAGAGATGTGAAAAATCTCTCTAGCTAAAAGAATGAATGTAGCAGTGAAAAATCAAACTGCAGATGTTCTTAAACGCCACTGCTCCCTTTCACCACCTTCCTAGAACCCCTGACTTTACTTCACCTTCTCCGAGCTGACCTTCGGTCTGGCCGGCGACGGCCTGGGCCTCTTCTTGACCTCAATCCAGGACTCGGAGTCTAGGTCAGGCAGACTGGCGGAGAGGCCCTTGGGCATCGTCTTGAGGTTGGACGTGTCTGGCTCGGTCTTGAACTGGTGCTGCACCGGTGTGGACGCCCCGGGAGAGCCTGCAACCGACACAGAGAACACTGTAACCCCCGAAAAAATGTGCAAAGGGGAATTTGAAACCACATAATTCTGATTCCCCGTCACTCAGATCAGGGCACTCACCTGTCGGCTCCTCGGTCATCTGCCTTGGGACAAACTCGGGGCAGTTGATGAGCTGGGAGAAGTCAGTTTGGTTGGGGTGGGGCATGTTCAGGCCCGGCAGCGGCCACTTCTCCGGATCCACCTTCCGACGGATCTTCATATCTATCACCTCCACTTCCTTGCTGTCCTTTAAAGCCTGACAGGAGAGACGGAGACTCGGTTACTCTGTGCAGCAGCAGAAATCACACATGCTCTCTCCGACTTTCAGATTTCAGCCCAGAGGTTCACATCCAGCTCATACGCTCAGTGAAGGGATGAAGTATGCAATGTGTGCGTTAAACTACCACCTACAGGGATCCAGTCTATAATAATGTTTTCTTCATCGTCCTCATCTCAAGATCGTGCACTTCATAATAAAAGTCTGCGGTTGAGGGAAACGTGCTTACTTCCAAAATGACGTTGACGTCAGTGGTGAGGGCCTGGACTCTGTGGAAACTGGCGATGAGTCCGATGGGCAGGAAGCCCTCCTGGTCCATTTTCCTCCGCAGGAAAAAGTCACGCTCCAGGTTGTCCAGGCTGAAGTAGTATTCACTTAAGGGGGGGGAGAAAACACTGAGTCAGCAGTAGTCAGGTTAAATAATGAGGTTGTGTCCTTTCCTTACGTCGAACACAGGAGAAGCAGGACACATGGAGTTAACAAAAGCCAGGGTCACGCGTTAAGCTGACAAGAAAACAGGAAGAAGAAGAGACTGCACACAAATGAGGCAGAAAACGTTCTGTAAAAACACTTCCAAGGAACCACTAATCAAAAACAGATTCTCCAGCATTTCAAAGTCTCCGGGCGCCTGCATATAAAACAAAACGAACAGAGCAACGAGTGCACACAAGGAAACCGTTAGGCTCCCTCTGTCCGGAGCCAAAAACTACCAACAACACTCAGGGAGTCTTCATCTGCCAAGGTTTCACTTAGTAACGGGCAGAACCGAGGGGGGTGGGGGGGTGTGCAGTTGTTGTTGTACGACTTTCCATAAATGTGCAGACACACTCTTGTCTGGTAAAACATGAACACGAGAAAACGTTTTCAATTATCTCCAACTCAAATATGTAGTTAGACATTAAATAAGAGCAGAGAAACTTTTTTCCTTTTATTCATAAATCACATAATTCCTCGAATGTGACGAATAGTTTGTTCTTGCTTTCATTATTTAGATTATTTAGACACAGAATGAAAAAGTACTGCCACCTGCTGGCGTGGAGGCAGAACAGAGAGCAGAGAGAAATGTGGTTAAGCCGGTTCGACGAGCGTCTGCCGTCTCAGTGCAAAACAAAACCAGCATACACGTTTCTATTATCGGCTGCTTTTCTCCCCAAACGCATCAATGCTGAGATCAGAGTTGTGAAAGTTCTCTCCACCTATATTTAGTCAGAGAAGAGACATGAAGAGCTCATCACTTCTGCAGCACGTCCGCCGGGTCGAGCAAGCCTCAAAACGCCGCCCCCACCTTTTCCCCAGGTGTGGAAACTCACATCTGCCTCTTGATGTAGTCCTTCAGCAGGTCCTGATCGACGGAGTACAGGTCGCTGCTGCTCATGTTGTCGTAGTAGTAGGTCACCGTGTTGCTGAACTTCTGACCATAGGGCCCGTCTTTCACATCGTAGGACTTGTAGCCGTAGTGGTAATCGTAGTGACCTTGATAGAACAGAAACAGTCAGTCAGACGGACAGAGGCTCTGCGCTTGATGCGCGACAGAGTTAAAGGCGCAGTTTTGGCATGTGAACGCGCACAGCTTGCTCACAACTAATAAATGTTGAGAATGTTACTCTGCCGTAATTTAACCCGACTATAGCAACGTGCTGATTTACACGTCGCGTCGTCATTATGAATCATTCGCATTATTTCTTTCACACAGATGCAAAATTTGCATGAAGAGAAGCAACACAAGCTCCTTGTTTCTTCCTCCAGTTCATTTGTAATCTTGGTGTCCTTCCTTCCATCTTACAGAAACATCAATGTACCCGAGTGTGGGGAGGGGAGTAAAAGTGCAGAGAAAGGAGGAAGGAAAGACAATGTGGATGAACACAGAGAAGATAAGTGGCAAAGTAGAGCGAGAAACCAGCCACAGCCAGCAGGACTACCAGGAAGCCTGCACCTCTGCTGGATTTGAGGCCTTTCCTTATTCCAACGCTCTCTGGCTGTCAATGCGTGCTTTTGTTTTTACAGTAGCATAAGTGGGGCCTGATCAGGGCTGCCAGACACCCGGAGCAGAGCAGCCACAGTAGAAACAACACAACTTTGTCAGACACTTGATTTCTTTGGGACAAAATCAGGTCTTTCAGAGCTTATTGGGGGGGTGGAGGTGGGGGTGAGGGGGGTGCAGTGTGGGTGTGAAAAGAAAGTTTTGAAGTTAGGAAGCCTGATCCCTCTTCATCTTTATAAAGTATTTCCTGTCTTCATTGGCTCCAGCTTCTCATCGGTATCAAAGCCATGCTCACCCATTTTTACCCACAGTCCCAGGGCTGGACCAGATCCAGTTTTATTCCCAACCAGCTCTCTGTTAGGAAAACAGGTTCCAGAGTGGAAAAGGGGCACTGGACCAGAGGTAGTAGAACCTTTGCAAGTTGACCCAATGCTGAACCGGCATTAGCTTTAGCATCAGCATCCTGCTCCTTCCTGATGAATGCACACTCCCTCTGCACGTGGTTCTCTTTGTGGTGTGCTGCCGTCTTCTACCACCACAGTAATAACCAAACACCAAACGTTAACCCAAAAAGACCCCACCCTGCCTGTTTTTAGAAGGTGGTGTTTCTACCAACTTACCACCATCTAGGAAACGCCGGATGTCTCTTCATCAGTGTTTATATCATTGTTACTGCACAGACTCAAACAAGCTTAGGATTGCTTTTTTTCCCCAATTGTTGCTTCAATGATGAGATCAGAGTTGTGAAAGTTCTCTCCACGGATGTTTAGTCAGAGAAGAGACATGAAAAGCTCATCACTTCTGCAGCACATCACAAATCCGAACAAGTCTACACCAACCCAACCCTACTGGTTTTCACTCGTGAGCGTATAGTCAAAGTAAACCACGTTAGGATACCTCTTCCGCCTCCTCTGCCTCTGCCCCGGCCTCTTCCTCTCCCACGTCCGCGCCCTCTGAACCCGCCGCGGAACGGCGTCCCCTCGCTCTTCACGCTGGACACCTCGTCGTGGTCGTCGCGCCACTCGCGCTCGTACTTTTGGCTGTGCCAGTCTGCAGAGGAGCCGTCATTTGCATCAGCACAAACACGACGACGTGAACATCAAAAGAAGCTGGGAATATTTACTTTTAGTTACTGCAGGTTGTTTGCAGAATCTTTTTGATCACTTATGCACAACAATGAAGACAAATGTCTAAACTGTCTTCTGTGTCGTCTCACACATTTCACTTCCTCTGTGATATTATTTAAATATGAACATTCAGCTAAGCAGAAGTAGCAGGTTAGTTTCTCCACATCCTGCTGCTGAGTCATGCACACAGTCTCAATTAATGATGTTTGTGCAGAGAAACTGTACAATAATTTAAAGTCTGACAGATGCTTGTCTGCCGTAGGTAACATGAACACATGCAGCCACGGTCGGATCACAAACTGACCTCTGAGGTCGTTTCTGGCGTTTGGAGGCAGGCGCGGGTTCTCGTTCTGCTTGCTGTTGTTCCTGGAGGCCGAGCGCTCCCTGGGACCCTCGGACTTCACCTCGATCATCAGGGGAACCCACTTCTGCTTGTTTCCTGCTTGTAACGAGATGGAGAGGCGCCAAAGTTAGTGAAGAAAAGACATTAATACGTTATTTTGTATTATCTGTTCAGTGTTATTGATGCAGCAGCTGTGTAAACTGTTATGAGAATTAGGTCTCTGAATCTGGAACATGTGCGTGGCGACATGAATTACTGGAATCATTACTCCAGAGTCTACTCGAGGTTAGAAAGTTGTACTGCTGGTCTGCAGTACAGACCAGCAGTACCAGCAGGGGTCAGTCACCTGCTATCTACAACATCTGCTTTAAGCAAACATCTGTGCATGTTCGGGGTCAGTGTGCTAAAGATCACCACATTCACTGCGGGGGAGGAAACGACAGCCACTTTCAAGTGACGTGGCTCTGTGACCATCTGCCTTCTGAGTGGGTGAGAGACAGAGAGACAGAGAGAGAGAGAGGAAAATCCGAGTCACGATTACAGTAGTCACTGCTCCAACAATATCAGCCAACCTGAACGTCCCAGAAATCTGTCCTGCAACGGCACAAGTGTGTTTGCGTCAATGCTGAGATCAGAGTTGTGAAAGTTCTCCCCACAGATGTTTGGTCAGAGAAGAGACATGAAAAGCTCATCACTTCTGCAGCAGGTTCGTTCAGACCCGACTGGCGGGTCGGGTTCAACACGTGTCGTAATCAGTGTGTACAGCTACTACTTCTACTGCAGAGCCGTAGTAACAGGACGTACAGTCAAACCGTAGCAGCGCTGTTTTCTACCAGGGTGGAATTTCAACGGCTGCGTCAGGTTCAAAGTCCTGACACTCCAACAGAAAAAGCATCTTATACATCTTTATCCAGGTCTGTACTCCCCCTCGTCCCCTGTGCTCTGGCACGTAACAGCAGCTGGGGGTTGCTACACCGCTAACTGACTTTGCAGGCTATGCAGTCTCAAAGTTAAATGTCCGAGACAACATATGCTTGAAGCATGTGTGTGCGCCGTTTCAGGAACATCACAAACGACTGGCAGGACGTCCCGAACACAACAAACACAACTCATCTCTGAGAGTGTCCAGAAACCCGACAGTAGAATCCTGTTTTAAAAAGGTTCACGCTCCGTTACTGTTGGATCATGCTAAGTCGAGTGGTGTTAAAGCCATGTGGGTTCATGTGGACTCACATTCCCAAGTATGAGCAGACGCTTCTAGTTAAGCTTTCAACCTAATAGACAACATGTCAACATTAGTTTGTTTCTTACGACGGGAAAACCACAGTACTTCTTCAGGATGTGCCGTGAATTCCTGGACTTGTTGCGGCACATTTTTATCACATTGACCTGCTGAGCGTTTTATCATATTCACCTTTCTTCCTCGGCCCGTTTTTCTGGGAGTCATCGTCGCCGTTCTTCTCCTCTCCGGAGTCGTCCGACTTGGCCTTCAGGTTCTCCTTGCTCTCCTCGTTGCTCTCTCTCTTCTCCTTTGACTCCTTCTTGACTGTGGGCTTCTTGGGAGCCTGCAGAAAAAAAGACACACACGTACGTTTATTTAGAAAGCTCCAACACAACACAGAATGTCTCACACTTTTCTTCTGTTCAAAACACAAGAACAGAAAATCAGACCGGTTTAAATTAGAGGCACAGACACAAGTCTGTCCGTTATTTGTCAAGTTTGTTACCTGAAATCTTACAACATGCTTCATTCAAAGTTTTTTGGGGTGTTAAACATGCACAGGATCACAGTCAAGCAAATGACTGCACACCAAGCCCCTGCCCTGAGACGCGATCGTCCAGTCACATAAACTAAATACTTCATCTCATCAGAGTACTTCAAGGCGAGAACATTCTCATAACCCAAGTACAAGCAGCCGGGGTGAGTGAGAGTGAACCTAAAAATCGCACTCCGCCTTCCTGAATGACTACCGCCGCCTGCTGGTACGGAGGATTACTGCCCCTCATGATGGTTGCCCACGGGCTGTCATATTGTGGTGCGTTCAAGTGACACTTCCATTCTCTTGATATGGGCCCGTTGTATCTCTGGACTAAAGCTTGTGATTCCTCTGGATGCCAAACTTCACAGTGCCCATCGGCGCAGCGCAGATTTAGTCTCAATGTTTTAGCAACATATCAGTAAAACCATCAACAGTACACTTTACTAAGCTAGTAAGCGGGTGGACTACAGAGCAGGGAAGGTCCTTCAAACCAAGGGTACGGGTTCTCCAAAAAGAGTTGGAGTGGATTGTGGTAGAGAGATGTTATTGTAAAACGTGTGCGGTGCAAGACCGAGCAGCCCAACACAACAACAACAAGAGGATTTGATACTACGGACATTTAATAGTTGGACTGAACCATAAGATGAAATGTAACATCTGCTAACTGAGCAGCTAACTGTGACCTAAAGCAAAGATTTAGGTTTGGTTTTCATTCAGAACAAGGTTTTCTATGGAGATTAAGCATCTCCATAGAACGACAAATAAAATCTGACTCTGACAACATCAAGTCGTTTTATCTGTTCAGGCTGAAAACCAGCTCTTCGTGGTCCGAGACCAGAACAACAACAAAGTAGACTTTGCATGTGGTTTAGAAATAAATTTTTTCTGTTTAGTAGAAGGCAAATGCAACCCTTCCCCCCTCCCCCCAGCAGGAGCTGACAAGCTGTAACGGACATGGGGCATTTCACCATATGCGCAGTAAGTGGCTCTTTGCTGGTTATCTCTGCTCACAGAGACGATATCAGAGTTTATTCAAATCAAACAGGGTCCAGCTCCTCTTCCGAGCTACGGCCGCTCAGCTATCAGCTACACACACCTCGCGTTAGGGTTCGCGTTACCTCGAGGGAACTAGTGCAACACATTTTAATGGCCCCAACGGTAGCACACACACAGACACACAGACCATGATGTGCTCAACCTTTAAAACGTTACATTACAAACGTATCTGATCACACTGAGCCCAAAGGTACGGTTCATAACATTCACTATAGTTTGTCCTGAAATACACAACACGTCGTCGTTATTAACGAGTCTCGGTTAATATCAAACAATAAAGGAGAAACAGTCCGTTACACTTCAAGCCTTCAAAGAAACCTTTGCAATTTATAAACGCTGTAACAGAAATGTGACCACGCAGGAAGGGAGAGTCCGTGAAACCAAAAAGAGAAATAACTCAATGAATCCTCCCACTGTTGCTACGAGTTTTTACGCTTCAGTATCTATCAAGAATAGGTCATCAGTTATGTAAATGTCGTATGTTGTTACAGCTTTATTCAGCGACTTTACTTTGCAGATGCTTTAATCCAAAGCGATTAACAAGAAGCTAGTGCTGGGCGTCTGGCTCAGGGACACACCTGGTCGGGCCGTTCGAGAAAGAGCCGCAGCGCTACGCAGCGACTCGTCTTCTTTAAAAGAATAAAACTGACTTTGTGTCTCTTTAGTGTGACCTCAGTGGTGGTTGTGATGTCATCAGGCCAGGCGTAGTTTGCTGTAATTATTCTAATTTTATTTACAGTAGCCTCAACTGGAAGCTAATAAAGATGAAACGGAAAGTAGAACAGGTGGTAAATAAGTGATTTCAGATAGTTCTCTCTTCTCTTTTCGCTGCCATAATGGTTTTATGATGATTGTTAATATCAATCGGAAAACTCTTATTTCTGTTTCAGCTCTGTGAGAAGTGGGACTGTTGGGTTTTCCAAAATATTATTGGCCTATTTTTGTAAGGTCTTAAACTTAACAATGTAAAGTGCCTCGAGATAACGTCTGTTGTGAATTGGCGCTATATAAATAAAACTGAACTGAATTGAAATCAGTCCCTCGCTGCACCAGGAAGCTCAGTGCACTTAAATTAAAATTACAGACTGATTCTCAGCAATGGAAATGCAGATTTCCCTTAAAATAAAGGAAGTTGCTCTGCTTCTATTAGTCTTGTGATGCACAGCAACCGTGCACAGAACATGGTTGTGGCTTTTATTTTAATCGTGTTTAAAGGATCTGTCTGTCTGCGTCACTGTTATTTCTCTCGTGATCTCAGGACTAAGGCAAAACTGTTCCTGATCGATGTTTTTTACTACTGATATCAGTACCACAGGGGTTGAGAGCCAGCCTGCAGGGATGGAGTGATATTGTCCAATGAATGCTCTCTCCCTTTGTGGTGTAGAAAGGTTTAGTTGCTTTTAAGTTATTAATGGTAGAATCAAAAACACATCTGGTGAAACCGCTGCATAAATAACAACGGAGCTGCAGCACACACTAAGAATCCCCATAATATACTGATGGTGTTCAAGGCAAAGCACGTTGATGAAGAGCAGGAAGCCTCAAAAAGTGTGCCGTCATCTCCACCATTTATACACAACTCATTACTGTCATCACACAGCGGCTGGCGGTCAGCAGACACGCAGCTCACAGGTTTCACTGGCTGCAGGTGGAACTTACAGTGGATCTCCATGAGTCTCTGACCTGCCTGACAGTCGGCGGGCAGGACACGGTCCGTGTCACTGCCTCGATCTGAACAGAGGGAGGGAAGAGGAGTTTAGAGAGGACAATGAGGTGAAGCACGGTGTTCTCATTCGCGCACACACACACACACACACACACACACACACACACACACACACACACACACACACACACACACACACACACA
>JAUMTR010000006.1:16962964-16973219 GCA_032270685.1 Microctenopoma stevenorrisi
CACACACACACACACACACACACACACACACACACACACACACACACACACACACACACACACACACACACTGTATGTAGAAAAATGTAGATCATGCTCTAATGCTAAACAGAAAATGGACATGATAAGCCTCAGGACTGGACTCGGTCACCAGCGAATCCCTCCTCGGTCCTGCAGTTAAAATCAGGTGATTTTATGCTAAAGGAGAGGAAAATAAACTCATCTGTGCACACACACAATAAAAAGGTTTTACACTCCTTACTGTTGCTATTGAACACAATGAAATTATTCAAGTTCATGAAGCACAAGCTGCATCTGCTGAGTCAAATATCAGTGGGGTGTCATTACATCCGGACAGGCTTTTTTTGAGTTTAGAGATTTAGATTGTGCAGAGATGAGAGGTGTGACACAATGGAAATGAGCTGTTACAGAAGACTCAGGTGTGAAATGCGTAAAAAGACATGTGGCGTTAAGCAGCGATGCTGATTCTGGGTTAGGGTTAGACTACCCCTAACCACAGAAAACGTCTGTTATTCATTTTCATTATGAAAAATTTCATCATAATGCACCAAAGAAAAATTTAAACACACACTTTGATCAGTGCAAAGTTCTGAACACGTTTTTAGTGGCGATTTTGTCTCACAGTGAGAGTTGTGCATTAAGAAATAAGCTGAAAAAAGAAGTTCTCAATAATTTGTTCACTCCAGACGAGTGCATCAACTTCTACTCTGGAGCTGCAACGGTTCTTTGAACATATTTGAAGCCTAATAGACCAAACCACTTATTAATATAGAAAGACCACTGAACAGAACCAATATTTTATTTTGATAGATTATACACCCATCAACTATTAAATGTTCTTATCTGGGCACAATTAATTCGAGTTGCAGAGCTGTGCAAGTTTATTTTTAACCACACTGTAAACCACAAACCCTGCAATTACAACCTTTATTACACATCGACCCTACAGTATTTACCAGGGGGCAGAATCTGTAGAATCCAGTGACTGATTTATAGCTTTTAATGTTACGTGACGGACGCTAAAATAGCAGCGGCACAGACCCGAACGAGCGTTAATGAAGGGGTGGGGCGGGGGTGGCCCCTAAAAGGACATCCACCCCCAGGCTTTGGCTACCATCTCCTGTGTCCACCCCTCTCACTGCTGACTTATGCCACCAAACCTGCCAGTTATTCCTGGCTCTGGCGACGTGACCCACATTTCCCTGCTCAAGGACGCACGCTCTTCTTCTTCACGCTGCCTAAAATAGGTAGGTTACTGGGGTCAGTCTACCAGTGACACACTATCATTCAGAGACCTGACACAGAAAGTAGGTGTGAGGGGCCGACAGCCACTGCTGCTGCTGTAAGGAGACGCAAAATGAACGGACCGCCCCGTCCAAGCAACAGCTGTCCGGATTCGGTGGGGGTGGGGTCTCTGTGCTGGACGAGATATGGACACCTGAGCTGAGCCGGTCTACAGTGAAGCAGAGCTGGTTTAAAACCATTTCAGCACTTCTGATTTCTCCTGATCAATTGGTGACACTAGGTTCGACGACTGAAATCCCTCTAAATGACGCATTAACTAGTTCAACAGCCCCAAAATGACCTTTTGTGAATGTTGCTGTAATAACTGAATCACGGCTCATTCATGCGGTATCTTAACTACTAAACAAAGAATAAATTAAGAACAGGATTGAGTAAGGAGAGAACATTCTGCAGGACGTCGCCTCCTCAGCCTTCAAGATGTCCTGCCATGAGTCTGGACTAACCCTAACGCCTAAAAAAAGACGCATGCAGTCCTCAGGACGTGAAGTCGGGCCAGCAGCAGCAGACTGCCGTGTCTGGACACGCTCTTTAGCTGCTGTGTAATTACAGCTATAACCACTAAAATACCTATTGTAGAAAACTGCACACATTCACTGCAGCGAAGTGCAGCAGGATAAGTTGAGCTGCTCTGACTGGTAAAAAACACAAAGATGCTCTTTATGTCAATAAAATCTTGTTATCGCACATGTTAAATTAACTTCCTGACCTTTTAGGTTGACCGGTACTCTAGTGGAAGAAGGGAAACAGACCATCTAGTTCCTCTCTGGCTTTACTTATGTGTTTGTAATCAAATAATTTTATTCCTGACATCATACGTAAGTCACACATCAGATACTGTCACTTTAACACTGATGTAACAAGTCAACAGTCTCGATCTCCTGCAGGCTGAGGAGGCATTTAAATAGAACTGGACCAGAATCCAAGACTGTGCCCCAAGACCCCAACAGAGCTTTGGAAAAGACACAGCCCCCTCCTTTAGTCAGCGTCTCCTCTGAAACATCTACCAAACCATGACTCAACAACATTTCTCAAACAAACACTGACACCTACCTGCATGTCTTTAGTTGCGATCTCCCCCGGAGTCGGCCAGCTGTTAGCGTCGCCAAAATCTCCAACCTGAGGGACAGATAAGAGGAAGTGTCACACATCCGAAGAAAGGCGAGTAGCTTCCTCTCAGATTGTTATAAAATGTGGAGTAAAAGCATCTGAGCGTGTCTGAACAAGTGAGCGGTAAGATCATGAACATCCCCGCTTTGCTTGTGTTTTTCTTTGCTTCTGTGTCTGTGCCACGCCGCCCAACTTTGGAGGGTGAGGGCTCGGTTTACAACCCTGGATCACCGCAGCACACGCTTCGCATTCAAAAGGTGGGGAGTTGTGAATGAAACGCTCAGCGGAGGGTTTGCTTTATCCGACGAGCCGCTGGTTCACTGGGAACCGGCATTCCAGCAGTGATGGGAGGTTTCCACACACAGCCTGAGGTCTAACAGAGGAACGCCGGCGCTCTGACGGCAAACAGCTCCGCTGAGCTGAATAAGGTGTTTAAAGTAGTTTACTATCTGTAACCACATGCGTTACTTTGTCAGATAATACACTATACAGTGAATCTAGCACCAGTAAGATGATCATGTGGTATTTGCATTTTCCTCTTAGCTCTTAAGACTGTTTAAATTTAAAGGGAGCATTACTGAATACATAAGACAGACAAACAAAGAGACCATTACCTTCCCTCCGCGCCTGGCTTTAGGAGGGTTTCCTGCTCTCACCACTTTGGCAGGACCGGTCGACTCTGTGGAAACAAATCAAAGATGGCCGACATTAAAACAAGTTCTGCCAGTGTTAATGAAGACGAGCAAAGTGTAATTAAAAAGTAAAATCACGTGAATTAAAAAACTATTTAGAAAACAAAAGAACACACATAAAAATGCTCCTGCCTCAGGTTATTAATCTTCTGTCTGCCTGCAGCAAGGAGGCACAGAGTAAATCATCTGCTCCTACTGCAATACATGAACCCAGAGCACACTGATCCAACGCGAGGAGACGTGCGAGTGAAATCGGCGTCCAATAATGACGTAAACACACTAAACAGTCGAAACGTTATGGTAATGCTGAATATAAGAAGTCCTGTAATTTCCCATTAATCATCAGCCAATTAAGAGGAACACCACTGAGAGGGTTTCCGAGTGTGACAACCACATCAAAGGTTCCCAGAGTCCAAAGCAATGTCCAACACGGAGATATTTACTTTCAAATGGTTTGAAACAGCAAAATGACAGTTTAGTTCTAACTTTAGACAGAGGCTGAGACATCTGCTTCTGCGCAGTCGACTGATACGCGACGCTCCATGTGAGACATGAGGGCGTGAGCGTGGCTCGCTTGGGCTCCACGGAGACGTTCACAGCAAAGAGCAAGCTCCTTAAGGACGATCGTGTCAGGGGACAGCGTCAGAGAGAATAAACATCATTTGACAGACGACATCACTAACGGCGCGGAAAGCATCCGCATGGCAACGTTGCATTTCTGCTTATATATGATTGAACGGGATTTTTAAGGTGAAAAGACAATGAATTTGAGAAGACGTGTGTAGGGTGCAGGGCTGGCAAATACACCATATTTATTATTGTTTAAATAGCACTAGAGAAGCCTACAGACGAAACACCGGATAAGAGAAAACTAAGATCGGATCGTGGCTAAGCCACGGGCTAACTAAGCTAGTTTTCTTAGGTTACCGTCACATTCTCTACTTGAATCTTGCATTTTTGCCATTTTAAACTTCTCTATCTCCACTGCTCCATCTGTGCTCTCACTCGTGTGTGTGTTGGGGGGGGGGGGGGGTCTACTTCTGCTGGATTAAACAGGCAGCTTGTTGATTCGTGTGAGCGCTGCTGCCACCTAGTGACTGGGGGTGGTTTAGCGTTACAGCATGGAAAGAAAATTGCTAAAAATAATGGATTCTCATGTGCCTTGCTCCCCCCTTGACCACCCCTCCCATCCCACTAATTGAGAAACACTGGTCTATGCTAATGATTAAAGTAATCAATAATGACGTGTATCTGAAGCGGTGCAGTCTGCCTAAAGTCCAGTTCACAGGTCCAAGGTAAAATACTTTCCTACAAAACAAGGACATTTAAAGCAAGGTGAAAGATGTTTAGTACGAGTTGTGTGAAACGCAGGCTTCAACATCCACATTACACCTGTAATCAGGTAATCGCCTGCATCAAGGTGTTTTTTGGTTTTAACACAATGTGCAAAACTTGGCCAAAGAAGTCCAAAGTAAGTCTTAATAATGATACTTTATTGATCAGGCAGAACGTGACTTGACCTCCAACCTGAGGGAAAGAGACGGAAGCCAAAGCCAACAAAACACTAATTCAATAACACTAACAAATATTAGACTTTGTGTAAAGAGCGTTTTACACGGATAGACATAAGCAGAAAGTTAAGAAAACAGAAAAAACAAGACCTAAAAGCATCAGTCGGGTTTTTAAATGTCAAAAGAAATGCAGCAATATTATAATCAAAGTCAGAGCTGTGCTGCAGTAGTATTTCTTCCTCCGGGTGTGTTCGGGACATTAGTGCAAACCCAGTATCCACAATCCTACTGGGTGCTAGTCTTACAAACCTTCAAGTAAAAACTACGAGCACACAGACGTGCTGGCACAGACTCCCTGAGAGGTCAGAAAGGCAGACAGAAGCTTTTACGGGCGCATGGGAAAAGTCCTCTAAATCTATTCCTCTCCGGGTGTCATTAACTTTGCGTCTTCTCTCTCCTGTAATCTGTCCGTACCTTTCTACAGGTGTTCCTGACCTCCGAGCTGCACGTTTCCAGTGCGCCCTACTAACCTGCCCAGGGTTTTATCTACTGCTTGTCTGTGTCGTTGCCCTTTCATCGTCTCCCTCCGTTCTTTACCCACCCAAACCTGGAGGGTGATGCCCGACTAACTCTGAGGCTGGTTCTGAGAGGTTTCTGACATTAATGGGACTTTTTTTTAAATGAAAATGAACTGAATTGAATTTAGATGTTGAAAAAAAATGTTTACCGTGCATGCCGTCAAATCAAAACCCCAAACATCAAATTATCCTCACTCAGCAACAGGGTTTATTTTAATGCTGCGGCTGATCAGCCCCGGCTCTCGTGGATTTCTATGCACGTTAACGGGTGCATGCCATTTACTGACATTATCTAGAATTGACACTTTTTTGTTTGGTTTGAAAGCATCGGTTTGGAGGATTATTTAACAGACACAGCTCGTGCCTCCTGACACTACATTGCTGACCTTTGCTTCTTCGTGTTTGCTAAACCGCGTCGCAGTCATGTGTCTCCCAGTGATTGAACGGAAGCTTTGTGGGCACAAAGATTTTATCAAAACACAATTCCAAAGAACTTTCTTATATCATAAATGAGGCACAGTTAAAAAAAAGCATCAAAGAGAAGAGTAGTTGTGCACAAAACCGCAGTTTTACAGTTACACAGAACTAAATTCGCTGACAGTATCTGGCCTCTCGTGATTCAGGGGTTTGTTGTGTTGAGAACAGAACTAACATGCTCTGCCTACACTGTTAACATATTCATGTATTTTAATGTCACCGTTAGCATTTGTGGGAAGCAGCTCTACACATAACGTCCACAGAAGTTAGCCTATTCGGGCTAATGAGGTGAAACTAACTGGGTGCCGCTAATGGCGTTATTAAATCACTGGCATCAACGCTCAGTTTTAATTTATTGTAACAAAGTCTATTTGGGGGGTATACCGTCGTATGACCTACATTCTGTACCGCCCCTGAATGCCTTGCATGCAACGCACTAGCGCTGACAGCTTTAGTGGCCTGCTAGCTCAATAGGAGGCAGAGGGTTGCAGGTTTGAATCCCAGCCCATAGCAGACGGTTGCTTGAGCACGACGCTCCGCACAAGCTCGTAAGTTGCTTCGGATAAAAGCGTAAAGTAAAGTAATAATTTTAGGATGTGACTTGGACTTGACTGAACCTGACGCATCTGGAGAAAATCTATGAAACAAAAACCCCTCGACAGGCTGACTTATAACCTCCAGCGCAACCTAAAGCGCTAATCAGCACAAATTCCTCAAGTATTAATTCTCTTATCTGATTAGTTTCAACACAAAGTGTGAGCGACAGTAATGTGGAGGATTCAGCTGCCTGCAGTGCGTGACCGAGCACGTCGGACTGGAAAACACTGATTTACTGTGCATCAGGTCTTTATGCAATGTGCTGAAATGCCACAACTCTCTCACTGAATAGATTCACCCCCAGGCCTTTTTATTTTATCTTTCAATGCCTAATGGAGTTTTTCTGCTTTGTCACAGTGACATAGTGATGCCTCTGCATCTGGGGAACTAACAAAACCTGGCTGGTTTCTGCCACTCAAAATGTTACTGGTAATCGAGTTCTGCACAGTAACCAGTGAACAATCAGAAGTTGTTTAGTGATAAACAGAAGACTTGTAGCTGGGCCACATCGTTCTGATCAGCTGAGTCATGCGCACTACAATTTCTCCACGACCAGAATGTAGGCATCACTGACAGCGGCTCACAGGGCTCCTCAGTGTTCAGGGCAAATCAGATGATGGTTTAAGGTCAGAGGAGAAGCCCTCAGGACCAGGACTTCTGCCACACAATAATCGCCTGCTCCTGGGACACTTGCATCATTGAGCAGAGGATTTAGACATTTCTTGTATTGTCTTTGACAACAGTTTTTCTTTGGCATCTCTCTAACCGTTTGCCATCATCTAGTGCCTGCTAGTGCTAGTTTTTTTTATTATAACCCTGTATAACTGAATGTGAACATGTAAAGTGTTATTATCATCTGGTCTAATAGCTGGTAATAAACCTCACTACCAAACACCGACTCATCAGACTCAACTTTACTCGTACTTTAACTGCAGGTTTTATTCGCTGTTCATCAACACGATGCTGTGACATCACTTTACATCCTCTAGAGAATCACAAAATCCTCACTATTTTACAGACTTTGCAAAATCCATAAATCATAGTAGAACAAACAAGAATGTATACACATATATGTTACACGTTACAAACTAGTGTTATATATCTACCGAAATACAAAACTCATGTGACTCCCAACACGTCATAAATAATCTTATAATCTCCATTTCATGCATGCAACACTTACCTCCAGCAAAATTTTGGAAGAATGTTCTAGTGCTTAAATTGAGATCATCACAACTGACCTCTCACAACTGTATAATCCTGTCTCCACACACACACACACACCATCACTTCGAGCAGTAAACATCAGTTTAGTATAGACCAGTACCATAAAGATTAGCCGCCGCCACCCCCCAACCACTTCACATTAACCATTACGTCTCCTTCAACTTGTCCAGGTCATGTGGTTGAATCCAGTCATCTTTGTGGGGTCAATAACGGATCGCTCTCTACATGAACTGTGTCATTGTCCTTGCTCACATATCTTACTTCTCTCCACTTATCTCTTATTTCACCAGACACAGTGCCTCTATCTTCTTCTCAGAAACTCCCAGCAGCACACAGGGCTCAGGTGGAGTCCAGAGACAAATTCCCATCAGTGCTGCAACACGCACCAGTGGCAAAACCAATGGTAGAACCTATAAATAAACCGTTTATCTAAGACTGCTGAGCCGACGTGGCAAACTGTGTGGTAGTGTTGAGAAACCAGCCCAGTCCTCGGCCAGATGTTTGGGACTTTTGGTGGCTTTCAGCCCCCTATCAAATGTTTTACATATTTACTGTTGGATTCTGGGATTTCCCACTTAGTGTGGCAGAAAAGCACCCAAACAACTTCCTACTAAACGCTTACAGAAGCTAAGCACCAAAAATACCACATGTTTTAAATACTGCTGCTGCTTGAGTTTCAAAAAGCATTTCAGCTTCTTTCACGCCAAAACATGCCAGGACTCATTTCCAGAGACTGTGTGTTTACATGCACTTGGTTGGAAACAGCTTAAAGATAGCTGGTTGCTAAACTGTCACGTGACCTCAGAAACAGTCATTTCAAATTTCACATAAAAATGTTCCAACTTTAGCCTCAGTGTGTTCCATCTTCAATCTCAAAAAACTTCATTTTAGTTCAAGCCCACATCTTATAATATTCTGACTCCAACTTTAGCCTCAGAGAAAGTTAGTCCGACCTTAAATTCACCTTATTCTCAGAGTATTCTGGGACTTTTTATTGTGGGAATCAGTATTTTCTGTCACTCTACAGTTAGAATCTGTGAATTCAAAATAAGGGTCAGGTGGAGGAGAAATCTGATTACTGATCTGCTGCCTGTGTGTGGATTTACAGTGTTACTATAGTGCATGTAAACAGACTGACAAACGGTGTGTTCACAGGAAAAAGATTTCCTTTAAAACCCCTTTACAATGAAATGAACGTCTTATTCTGAAGCAACTGAATTCACTTTATTCAGCTTTAAGACTTTACAAGCAGCGCAGGGGAACAGGAACTGTTCCACAGGAGGTCCGACTAACTATCACCAGAAATGATCACAGTTTCAACATTTCTCACAGAAATTAATTCCAGTAAGTAGGAAAGGAAACTTAATCTACAGTTTATCTACTTGTACTCTAATAGTCTTACATGCACAGCAGAGCGACGACAGAGGAGGGAAGCCCGTCTGCGAGAACCAAATATGGAGGAAAGAGCAGCCGCAGCGAACGCCGGCAGAACGACTGGCTGACTCACTCTCTCTCTCACACACACAACCAAATACTCTCTCCAGTGTCACGTGATGAGTGTGGTGAAATCACCTCTTGCAGAATAAAACACTCAGACAGCAGAGGGCTTGCGAGGCGTCTCCCTGTGCGCACTGAGCCGCAGAAACACACACACCTACATTATGCCAAGGTCATTCAACAGGAGAGTTGACAAAGCTCACCTTTCCTCACCATTAAAGCCGATTCCAAACTGTTTAACTCCCTAAACAAAGTGTGTGTTCAGCCCTTTCTGCACGTTGATCCCAGTGTGAGTTCCTCCAGTCCTGCTGTGAGACAAAACATTTTGGCATCCGTCTGAAATTAATGACTCAAGACTCCAACGTCTGTCGTGAATAAAACTGACGTAATCGCAGAGAAATGTTTTTTTTTTCCTCGGGATCTAAATTTGTACATAAACTCAGTATAGTTTGGATCAAAATGTATGTTGTGTCTTTGAAATGCAGGCGGCGGCGAGGCTGGTTAAGAGTCCGTCCGTCGCGTAGAAGAGGAGCGCGAAGGCAAACTGAGATGGGTCACCTGAAAACAACGGGAAAACTATTTTCTTTACTTTCTGTCTTTCTACGTGTTACTTTACTCAGTGTGCATAACAACCAACGAAGCCAAATGTTACATTTGGCTTCGTTGCCTCATGTTACATTTCTACGCAACACTAACTGGACACATCCTTGATGCGAACGGTCCACACCCTGAGCAAACGTCTGCCCCGCCAAGTCCCCGCTGTGAGATGCACCGCTATCACGGCGCCCAGACACAAGCCTGAGACAGATAAAGCTACAGGAGCTGGACGGTGCAAGACCAGAGCTCCTCTGAATCAGCTGATGGAGCGTGTGGCGAGTGGGTGTGTGAGGTGGAGTAGAGTGAGCTAGACTGATACCAAGCTTAGCCTTTCCACGCTGGGTTAATCTGCTCGCGGCTCTCACCTTTGATACTCGACAGTCGGGCATTAAGGGGCTTCACACTACTTCCTTTCCTTAATGATTTGGTTTGAGTGTAACGAGTCAGAGCAGAAGACACAAACCAACGCCCACATCAACATCGTAAACACACATTCAGAGGCAGCCGCTCCGCTTCACTCCAGGCGTCAACCCTCCGTCCAGGTGTGTGACCTTTGCCAGCTCCAACACCTTTACTTTGCTTTGCTTGGCAGACGCTTTTATCCAAAGCGACTTACAAGGAGCTAGCGCTGGGTGTCTGGCTCAGG
>JAUMTR010000006.1:16973773-16991429 GCA_032270685.1 Microctenopoma stevenorrisi
GGTTTCGCCTGCTGGTCTATTCATCAGCAACCGTTTCCCTAACGTTTCTCTCACACACACACACACACACACACACACACACACACAGGGAAGCATTTGCAAGTGTTAATTGAGCTCCCTGTAAATGTTAAAGAAATGCTAAATTTACTTTTTTTTACTTTTTACTTTGCTTGGCAGACGCTTTTATCCAAAGCGACTTACAGGGAGCTAGCGCTGCGTGTCTGGCTCAAGGACACACCTGGTAGGGGATGGACTAGGAGTCAGACTGGGATTCAAACCCGCGACCTGCTGCATTCCAGTCTGATGCTTAACCCATTGAGCTCCGCCACATGCTGATTTTCAGAACCATCACCAAAACCTTCCATCCGTCCGTCCATCCATCCATGGATGGATGGACGGACGGAACCTTATTTCTCCTAATCCCTAAAAATATTCCAAAGTAAAGTCAAACAACAATCAATTTCAGATGATTAACAAGCAGCCACACAACAGAAATGTCTGATATTATAGAAACAATGTCACTATTAAATTCTATTCTTTTCATGCAAAATAAGTGTCCAAGCAAGAAAAAACTTAAGGTCCATCACAAACATGTAAAAGTACGATCACAATTCATTCAAGCAGCTGGTACCAATTTCTACAATTGGTCAGGCTTTACACTTTTGAGTCAGTCACTGTTTGCAGGTGCAACATTATGTAGGGAAGCAATTGGAGTACTTTGAGGTCATGCATGCAGGGAAAACAAATGCAAGGATTACCATAAAGTCACATGAAAAACAAACACACAGCCTGTGTGCTGAACATACATGGCGTCCATGGTTTTTCCTCCTGATTTACACCAATACACATCTTTAATTGGTTATTTCAGGTAATGCCTCATGAATGCCTCAATATTTATAATGTAAATAGTTGACCTCTGCGTCACAATGGTTCGTGATAATCACTATTTTCAACAATCCGGTCCACAAGAAGACTTCCACACGCTGGCCAATCAGAACAGAGTGGGAGAGGGGGAAGGAGGGCCGTAAAGGCACAGGATATCAAATGAGCTCAAGGAACCATTGTTAAACTGGCGTTATAACCTCTATTTATACTTCTTTGAACTTGAAAAATACTTATACTAACTTAGATAGTACTTAATCAGTCCCGTCTATCGAAACATGAAATCTAAGTCCATTTAAGTGTCCTGGTAGAACACAGAAACCGGATTTCGACAGGTAGATTTACCCTGGAGAACGCTGATCTCTCTGCCAGGTATGAGCACAACATGATTTCTAATTCATGAGCGCGGTGTGGCTGGATGAAACAAGAGATGCCTGCTTTTATTTAAAACAACTGTGTCCAAATGGTCCACTGCCATACACTCACAGCAAATCACAAGTCAGGTGGAAGCATGTATTCTGTGAGCCACGATTCAGAAACACCTCCAAAGCTTTCAAGCATTAAATTATCCATTTATTTCTAAGTTATTAATAATTTTATTATGTATTTAGCTTGGATTTCCCTCTTCAATCCTGTTGTACCTGTCCTGTCCATTAGCATGCGAACCAATTATTGCAGCAAAGATACCCTCAGCTGACACTACACTAGACTCATGTTTCACCCCCGCACCACAAACTACAGCAACACACCGACACTGGCGGGGTAGCTTCAGGTTGCTGGCAGTTAAAGAGTTAATTCTGTGCACTGGACTACCTGATCACTTATATCATGTTTTACTCAGTATGCTGGACTTTGCTAAAGCTAACAACAGTCTGTCATTTGCATCCGTTAACCTTCAGGTTTACATTTTGAGAGACACACGGACGCTCACGTTAGATTTGTTTTACCCAGGATGTTCTTTTGCTAGTTGTGAACATTTAAAGCAGGATATCGGTTCAACATTTGAATGATTGTGGACATGGATTCAGTTTCCCGCGAGCAAGCAGAAGGAGAAACGGGGAGACTCTTGAGGAGCGTTTCAACGTGCAGCTAAGGAACAAGCGGTGGTAACTAGATAGGGCAGGAGTTAGAATACAACCTTTGCTGTAGGAGAAATGATGGGCTCACAAACCACTTTGATCACTCAGACACATCATTCACAACACTGACAACATAGAATAGTCCTTAACATGCTGCATGCACCCTATGTCCGCAGCAACACTCTTCGCCCACCCAAACCCTATTGCCACTGAGGTACAGGGGTGGAACCGCACCACCTTCGTCACTGCGACCGACCCTCCGGGCCGGTATGGTAGCTTTTGCACAGAGTGGCAGCGTATTGGCACGGTATTCCTGCCTTCCATGGGCAGTTTAAAACACGCCCGACTACTTTCACTTCTTGGCAAAACGCAGTCCTTCTCCTTAAATTAAATAGTCTTCATTTTATCATTGCAGCTTACTGACAGATTGAAGGACAGCTCTTAAGTTTAAAAATGAAAGGACCTGACCTCTTTCTGAAGTCACTTTTAGGCGACTTTGAACTGATCTGTCTCACATTGTCACAAAATATAACAATTCCCAGGCTCAGTCAAGTAGTTCCAGTAACAATGTCCTCTCAAACCTCGCTACTGGAAATCTGGCTTTTTTCCTTTTGTGGAAAAGAAGTGAAAATGCCGCAGTATTTAAAGCCTTATCCACAGCGACTATAAGAAGCGAGGCTGTCGCTCTGTGTGGCTTCCTCAGTAATTTACAGTAACACCAGCCTGTAGTGGCACGTCTGAGCTGATTGTGAAAATGTGCTGCTTATTTTGAATCCAGATCCACCCTCCGTCTTGCCACAAATTAAAGTCACACACACGGCAACATCCTCCCACTGTGATCCTAACGTAAAGCTGCCGGGGCCGTGGAAATACATGCCCAGTTCTTCAGCTGGTTTTTATCCAGGACAGGAGTCCTGGATTATGTTCAAGGGCATGCTGGGAAAACACAACTGATTAGAGGCCTGTTAAAATTGTTTACTTGTTGGTTGGTCAAATAAAAAGAAAACTTCCAAGATCTCAAGCTTTCTGATTCGATCATCTCATGAAAAGTTTAAATGCTAAATAATCTGTGTATTTGATTTCAACGTCTGGTTGAATAGACTGACAGGAATAATAGACTGGTAAAAAGTTCCAGCTTCATACTCTGGATAAACGGACGCTTTTCTCTGTCATTTGCTTCAATTTAATAAACATAGTTTAACGCTGTTTGGACAAAAGGAGCAACATAGAGATTCTAAATAATCAGAGACTGTTTGTTTATGTGAAACCTGAAGAAGAGGTGAGTGAAAGTGGACCAGGGTCAATAACCAAACAAGCTGCCAAATAGGATGAACGGTTGTGATGATGGCTACATACGAATGCACATGATCAGGTCTGTACAGAAGGAAGTGTTGACGCTATAACCGGGGGAAGATACTGAACAAGCAGTGCAGCAGCCTGATGCACACATTTCAGACAGACAGCAGCACTACAGCAGTCTGCGGTACCAAGCACGGTGCAAATACACAGACAGACATAGAAACACACTAAATTCATTTAATGTTGGCCCCACTTTCTCCTCCCCACCTTAAACTGGTTTGTAGTGAGATACAGCACAGTGTGATTGTGCAGCCGCATTCGTAGCCGCTATACAACATCACAAAATCTGATTAGAGAAATTCAATGTTTGAACTTGTCACAGGTCATAAACAACTGTCAGTGTGACAGGTTGTATTCAGCTTCCATTTAAACAGTGTTTAGTCTCTTTAACCTCTTTTTTTCTCATGTCGGAGTCAGTTATCTCAACTTCGGGTTCCACCCAGGTTTACTTGCTGATGTGACAGCTTCTGCTGAACATCCATCAAGTCCACACAGACAGATCCAGATCCAGGGGACCGCCTGTACCCTGAAATCTACAAGAGTTACGCACACAAACCAGTAAAGCAAAAAAAAGACAACACAAGGCTGTGATGACAATCATCACGACCTGAGTGTGAAACTGCAAAATAAGCATCCAGGCAAGAGGGAAAAAAACACATGGCAGACAGACATGAAACCACGTTGCACTGACACAGCAAAGATAGAGGGGCTGTCCATAAGACGAGCCAAATAACGTTTAAATGTCTTAATACGAGGCGAATAGAATCACTAAGGTACTGATGCATGTGTGTTGTTGTGATTTTAGCCTCGCATTTGTGTCACATCGCTCAGAAGCCACGATGACTCTGCCTGCTAGCATCCATGCTAACGGCAGCGAGCTAGCTGCACAGGCACAGAGGGGCCGGGGTTAGCGCTGACAACCTGCACAGACATGACAACCCGGCGGATAACCTCGACAGAACCAACACTGTCTCACACACGACAACCTCGGGTCGCATCTGGCTTTTTCTGAGCTGGCACACACCTGGGGCAGGTCGATTGTTAACGAGCTAACAGGCTACCATGCTAGCTAGCGCCCATGCCTTTCTCTCTGGGAAACACGTGGAGTGAACACGTGACGTCTCATAACAAACCTGCTCGTTTTTAGAGCTTAAACGAGCAGACGTTTTAGCGTTTGTCCGAGTTTCAGCGCCGGGAATCGGTCAGAAAATGTGACACATTTGACCCACGTTGACTGGAGGCTGATCACAGCAGCCTGAAAGCTGAGCTGGTACCTGAACGTGCCAGAGCTCGACGACGCGCTAGGCCAGGAACAGCCCGTGTGCGGCTATTGTTAGCCGGCTAAGCAGCTACGCGAGCTCCAGCCTGTGCTCGCTGTTTTGTGTGCAAAGAAATGCAGCATGAGACATGAGTGGATGTCTCACCCACGGCTGTGTGGTGAAACATGGCTATAAAAACAGACGTAGTAAGCTCTGGTTCCAATATTTGGCAAGCGCAGGGAGTGTGTCAGCTAAGGTTTGGCAGGGGATCGATCACAGGGTGATGATGAAGCAGACTAAACACGAGGGCGTCCGATCAGTTTTAAGTTTAAAACTTTAAAGTGTCTGCAGCCTGCGTGCACTGCTGACATGCATTCAGTTTGCCCGGTGTGAACTAGTTCACAACCAATGCACTGCAACACAACTTGTCAAAAAAAAGAGTCCAGCAGTCCGGTTTGGTGGGGCTGAACCTCCTTGTTCACACCTTAAATCGTGAATAAAGGAGAAACCTGGTGAGATTCAACACTAAAATAGTTCAACACTGACTGATCCATGCACGTAACAAGTAGCCAGAGCCATCGTGGACTAGTTGAGCTTTTTATGGGTGTCATCCATTGTGCAGTCAGCCCCCCCACCCATGTGTCCACTTGTGCCACCCTGAACTCCAGGAATAGCCTTCACCCAAAGGAGGGAGGAGGTCTGTGACTCCATATATAACCAGCCTGCAGGGAGCCCCCAGCACCGACAGGCCACCACAGACACGGCTTGTTTGCGCTCCTGTAGTTCAGTAAATGCTACCTGACCCCTGTGACAACCGCCCCCCACCCCACCCCCATAACGTGACCACACCTGGACGGACACACACAGCTGGGACAGCCACAAATAAAGAAATGACAAGGACAGAAGCGGGGTACAAACCGTGGTGTGCTTGTCCGTTCACGCTGACCACGGTCACCGCGTTCATTTTCCTGGTCCACGGGTTCACCTTGGGTGGGGGAGCGTCAGTAAACTCCTTTCTGCTGCTGCTGCTTTTACCACCCTCCTCGCTTTGCTTGTCTTCGCTGTCACAACCCATCTGGCTCTCCTCCGTAGCCGGTTTGGAGGTCTGCTCCTCCACGTCAGGGGACCCTCCCTGCCCGGGGCTGCAGCCACCGTCGCTGCTGCTGCTCCCCTTATCGGCGACACCCGTCTGCCGCTCGGCCCCGTCGACCCGGCCGCCCTCCTCTTCCTCCGGCTCACCGCGGATCACTTTGCCGTGTTCCTCCGCTTTGGCAAGCGGGTTGCCGGGCAGGAGAGGCTCCACCTGAGTGGCCATTTCCCCACCGCCGTCTGTCTCCCCCCCCTAAGGATTACCAGTCCTCCTCCGGTCCGAGTTCGCCGTAAATTTCAAGGAAATGTTGGGCGGAGTGTGCCGCTCCTCTGTCGCTCCAAGACCAAACGAGCTATGGTCCAAGACGCAGAATAATCCGCGCTGGATTAAAACATATAAAAATAAAGAAACGTGTCCGACGGCCTCTCAGGATTACAACCTTATCTCCAACACTAGCAGCAATATGGATGATCCACACCACGCGATACAAGGGTGCGCGCACGTACCGCGTAAAGGGGGCGTAGCAACGTAGACGCGGGGGCGCGCTTCTCGTACAAGTCGACATGATGCTTTCAAGGGCGTCCGCGTCAAGAAAGCTTTTAGTTTCCAAACGGGAAAGTCCTGAATTTGGAAAGAGATTTCGTCCTGTGTATAAGTTAGTTACTAAATTTATTGTTAATTAACCTATAAATTAGGTTAGATGTTTGATGAGGCTAATTTGTTAATCATTTTAGATGCATACTTACAATTTGTAATATTACTAGTCGACACAGCTGTGAAATAACTAGAGAACAGAGTAAAACAAAAAATGTAAATTCTGGTACACAGCTACCTGGGTAAATTAGGTTAAGCTATTTTCCAGCTCTGTTATAAAATAGATTTTATCTCAGCACACAAAAAAAGCAACAACAACAAACCTTTCAGTTTTACTTAAAGCAAACTTCTTCACAAGTCTCATTACAGCAGCTTAGTAAACAAAACATTCAAATCTCATAGGTTAGAGATCAACTTTATTATTATTATTAAAACTGCAATTATTAGGTAATGAATCATCCTTTGTATGTGTATATATGTAATTTTGCGATCCAAAAGGAAACGGCTTAAATATGTGTATTTTATTCTAACAGTTTAAATTAGAGAGATCTAATTTCTAAAGACAAATACAAGCACATGAACGTAAAACCTCCACGGCAGTACTACATTGACATTTTGGACTGTTAGTTGATAGAACAAGGCACTTGAAGACAGAATTCGTCGCTTTCTGCCTTTTGCAATTTTGCGATATTCTTGAACGCATCACGCAGCTCAGCGTGTTTGAGTCGTCTGAAGGCGACGTGTAAAATGTGTTTAGGGAAAACGCGTTTTTTTTAACTCTAGACAGCAATACACAAACCCACGATGTTCCACGACGTGTCCATCACATATGCATTTATGTTATTTAGATTTTTACTGTGAAGAAGGAGGAGGAGGTGGGAATGTGTCCTTTACGCACCACACACGTGTCCACACCGGGACTGCACGTGTGCGCTCACCGTCTGAGTTCAGTTTTTCACTTAAATCTAATATTTGTCGTTAGGGAAGGTTTATAATTCACCATAACAAACAGGGAGGTGAAGGTTTTGTTAGTGTGGTGTTCACATGCGGAGTTGTGCGTGTCCGTGGTAACGACCCACACGAGGTTCAACATTTAAATCTCTTTTTTAGTTTGTGTGTGGTTGATTATATAATAGCCATATGAGGTCAAGAGTGTGTGTGTTTGTGTGTGTGTGTGTCTGCACGTTGATAACTATAGGGGAAAGTAAAGTTTTGACGTAGCCTGTTCTAATACTGCGTATGCAGGACTCATGTTTTCTGAACCTGCCTATTATAATATTTTCATGTAAACCTGCAAATCATTAGGAGATTTGACATGTTAGGGAGATTTGACATGTTAGGGAGATTTGTAGTCACAGGAATGTGGCACTGACCATTTTAACTGACTCATCAGAGGCTTGTTCAAGTAAATAAGCCTGCAGCCATTTTTCACCTGTTATAAATGTGGCTCTGCCCCAGGTTTTCATTAGAAAATTACTGAGTACGTAGAACTAGTCAGTAGGACACAAGTACAGTATGAGAAATATTCAGGCGTGACAGGCAGTGACCTGGCTGTAAGCTGCCCTGCTGCTATAATATGCAGATCACTACCTGAATGTACAGTAGTTTCTCGCACTAAACTATAAATGGCTGCATCAGCGTTTTAACGCTGAGCTTGTCAGAACGTTACAGCAGAAGCAGAATATTTAACAGAATAAACGAGTTTACCATCAATCATTGAACTGACCCATTAATCTACATTCATCACACACACCTGTACTACTCTAATGGGAGGTGCCCACTTACTTGAATGACAAGAAACAGGGACAGGCCTCATTAGTACAGGAACGCTGCCTTCATCTGCGTCTATAAATGTGACATGCTAATTTAAACCTGACCCAGTGGTATTCACTAGGAGCTAATTCAGTCTCCAACTAAACATCTCCATCTTTCTCATCTATAAATCATTCTGCTGCTTTCTAACGGTAGGTATGATATGGTATATTAAATAAATCTGCTAGCAACATAGTCTTCTTTGCAGGCTGTGGGTTACACTGTAAATGTAGATATTAAAATAAATACAATAAAATTCAGTACAAAACACAAGATGCAACATCCTGCAGAGCACAAATCATCATAATGACCACCAACCCCTGTCTCGGGTGTGGTGGACAAGACTAGACTGGCCGCCCTCCTGCGGTTGCTGTAAAGCCTCGGGCCATTCCTCACAATTTTGGTCACATGACCGCCAGATGTTTGCATAGCCAGAGATCAGGTATTAATTTGATCTAAAACCACATTTGGAAATAATCTGAGAAAAGTGATTTGGGTTGTTAACATGACAAATAACGGATCTTTCACAATAGTAAAGATTTGGAGCCACTTCATGTGAACATAGTATGTCTGATAGGCGTCAGGCGTCAGTTGCTCCTGTAACCACGCTGTACTGTCCTGTACACCTGTACTTCACTGCAGCAACATGAGAAGTTACACTGCTGGAGCTCAGCAAACAGGGTAGTGCTGCAAACAAGAAGGCAACATTGACCAATAATCTTGACCCTGTTCGCCTGTCGCTGCTAGTTTGGAATAGATGATGGCTCTGCTCTTTTACCCGGCCAAAACAGGAAGCACTGTAATATCATATTTTGACTTCTCCACCAATAGAATCCAATAGAATCCAGCCTGTTCCTGCTCCGGGAGAAACAGGCCTCCTGATATACCACCTCTGTGTGTGTGTTCTGGATGACCAGATTAGCACAGTTTGTTAGAAAGAGTGTAGACAAACTTTGCTGAAAGACTGACTGAGATCATCATGGCCCCTGTCTGTATGAGATCTGCAGTCAGATAGAACTTTATTGATCTCTCGGGAAGGTTCCTCCGGGAAAATTCAGTTTCTTACAGTTATACCAAGAAAAGTACAAAGTGAAAAACAAAGAAGACTAAATAAAAAATAAGAAGACTACTAGATATGGAGTAATACTATAAACTTAATACTTTATGAATGTTTTTGTATGTATGCATAGTAGATGCAGATAGATATAAAGCAGTAGTCGGATAAAACGTAGATATCAGTGTACGCATATGATAGATATAAATAGATAGATTATAGTGGTATGATTTTCTAGCTGCCATAGTACTATTTACATCATTCTCCAATCATCAATCATCATCAATCTTTAAATATTGGATTATTGCACTTCAGTTGACATACAGTAGACAGAACTGAAAATGGTTTGCATGGCAGTGGAACAAAAAAGGCAGATATGTTGTTAAATGTGATGTTTACTAATTAGAGAAGAGGACCAAACATAGATCCTTGTGGTACTCCTCTGGAAGGAAATTATGCTTGAACACTTATTGACATGTGACATTTAAAAATGCCACATACTAATAATAATATGACACTTCATTCCTTGGGGAAATTGTGGTTTGGACAGCTGCCAGACAGTACATGTCTGCGCAACAACAGTTTTGCATGTTTGTCGTGGAGTGGCATTCCTGGTTTCTCATAAAAAACAAATCCTGGCACATAGTGTCTGACCTCAGGTGACAATAATGTATAATCCCTACATTCATCATCCTTTTTTGTGTCTTCCTAGCTAGAGTTTGTCTCACTGGATCGGCTTACTCATTGAGCGATGCATCTTTCTGAGTCAGACTGTGTTCAGGATGCAGGACAGGTCAAAATAAACATAAATATCCGAGTTGCCTTCTCACAGGATTATCATGGTTGATGTTCCAAACACAAACAACCATAAACTTGAGCAACACATATGACCTCTCTTGTCACCTGTGTGTTGGAACATGAGATTCTGAAATAGCACAACACAGTGGTTTTAGTGTGAACCACACGTCCTGTTGTTCATTGAGAACATACCAAGTTTATTTTGATGCAACTGAAAGAAACCCTCTCTCTTCCTCTGGGGACACACAAACACGTCTGAATGTACGAGCAGTATCGCTGTCACACCCTTCTCTGTCTGAGTTGTAGCATCCGTCACACATCCTCAAACCACATAATCTTCACACATGCACATACCAAAGCCTTTGCAGTCACACTCTCCTGTAGGTATTGACACACACTAACACACTCCTCTGCCTGACCACCGTGGCCCCTCACTGTAAACAGGCTGATATTTCATTCAACGGCGGCGTCCTATTCTTTGTGGTCGATGACACTGACACTGACATGTAAAGCTCTCTAGCATTGTCCTGCTCGCTGCAGCTCTTTGGCAGCGTAATCACCAGTCAAATGGGATGAAAACACAAGTCAGCAGCTGGTCAGCAAATCACAGTTGAAAGGTGTTAAATGGTAGTTTTGCCCCGTAAGCAAGACAAGCTCAGGGGGTGGGCTGGGGCGGGGTGGGGGGCTTTATGGACCCAGTTTGTGCACAGAGGTAGACGGAGAGACTTTTCAAACTTGTCTCAGAACTATACTCTATCACTCTATTGTCCTTTAACACAGCATCTCATCGTCAGAGTGGAGGCAGTAATAGTTTAACACCCTAAAGCGTAAATATCCTAAAGTGTGCTCTGCTCATTATTGGATTTGTTCGACGTTCTACAAGTTGAGAAATAAAACATCTTCGCAAACCTCGTGAAGGTGACGTAGGTGACTGATAATCTCAGACACATCACCTTCAGGACCACAGGAACAATGTCTTCCTGAGTGCTGTAGGTCTCATCAACAATCGACACATTCTTCACAGTCTGCTGTTGTTGTTCCACAGCAGTACTACTGGTGGGTTGTTTGTTTGTTTGTTTTTCGACACTGGGGTTGAGAGTAACAATATAAGAACAACATGTAATACACAATGTTTTTTCCACGTCAAGGTTTTACCTCAGATTTTCTAATATAGCTAAATAGCTGGGATTTTTCTAGCAGCACTGAACCGCTATGAACCGTGAAGGGAAATTATGTATTTGTTTTACAAAAATTACAAATCTACGAAAATGTCAGATATTTTAACCCCTCTGCATTTCTCACTAGAAAAAAGGCCTTGAATGAGCGATAGATAATGGATAATCCTCCTGCAGCAGATAATCATATCCAAGTGTAGTAGAAACGTTCTATGTGCAGTCATGTGATGACCTCAGACAGAATTATTAAACCTGATTATTTCATTTTCGATCATTTAACCTTGTCCAAAATACCCCGAAGTCATCACACAGTGTACGTGTGTATGGTATATAAAGTGTACTGAGAAGGAAGTCAAAGTAGATATTATAGAAATTCAGTGTTTTCAGGACAGATATACAGCATCATGTTCAAGATATATCACTATTATATATACATGACATGTGTGTAAACTTACTGCATCTGAGGAATTATGATGTAAAGGACTCAGTGAAACAGGCAATAATTCTCCAAGTGGCATCTCTACACTCCACCTAGTGGCAGGCGAGTACACCTCTCCACAGCAGAATAAAAGACCTGCACTGCACTAAAATCAGCTGCATCCAGTGTGTGTGTGGTGCTACAGACAAAGAGTTAGTTTGCTTATTGTGTCACAACCAGAACACAGTGTTTCACTTCACAGTAAATGTATTATTAGCACAGTGCGGAAATTATAACTTACAAGTAATGTTCTGCATTCTAGAAAGTAACAGTACAAGAGAATTGTAAGCAAAACAGTAAACACGCTGCTGCAGACAGACTCGTTTTTAGAATAAGGTAGCATATGGTATTACTGAATATACTATAATTTATTTGTTTATTTAATTTGTATAAATTTGAATCTGCAAAGTAACTAGTGACTACACCTGTCAGGTAGTATTCAAGTTCACTTCCAGTCACTAAATACAGTTATACGCTGTACTTCAGGAAACATACTTTCGGCCATTTCACTGCTAAAACACCCACAGGGCACAGGGAGACAGAAAACACACCGATAATATTATTACACCTGTCTGCAAACAGTCTCATTTATCCAGTTAGAGTTGTTGGATGGTTTAGTCATGGCAACTGGACTTCGTTCTGCATCCACAGAACTCTTACAATCTAGAGATTGAAGAAGATAGAAAAAGTTCTGTGAATGCAGAACGAACGAAAGCAAGTTCAGTTGCCGTGACTAAGCCTTCTGACAACATATTCTGAATGTAGATTATGAAAGACGCAAACTATTTGTAATCCAGTAAAAGGCACAGAAACTGGGGCAAACTCTGACAGGAAGAGGCCTGTTAGACCCAAAGCAACATCTGCATCACAGGACAACTTTCTAAGAGCTAACAGCTTGCATGAAAGGCAGCTCTCAGGACAACAGCTCAACAGTGGTCGTAGTAAGCTAGTCTCAGTGACTCTGAGACTTGTACAGAGTGAGAGGCATCCTGAACCAAGATGGCGACCACAGCATTCTGCAGCGCCATGCAATAGCCTCTGGTATGCGTCTAGATGGTCAGGGGTTGGTCCAACAACAAGATAGTGGCTCCATAAGTCCAAGCTGTGCCAGAACTACCTTAGAAAAGAATAACACTCCTGCCACAACAGAAGAAACTTCCAGCAGAACCACGCTCGGAGTGGGCGGCCATCTGCCTCGATAGGTTGGGGTGAGTGGATAGAAGAACAAAGCAAAAGCAGCTGGCAGGTCACAGCAGCTACAGAAATGTTTGTGTCTTTTGAGCTTCAGGGTGAAGACCACAGCCTTCCCACAAATATGTATTTATCCATTTATCCAGTGTGATCCTATTGACTGCAGCAAAGACACGTGGTTCTTGTTAGGTCAAACCAAAGCGATGTAAACTCACAAAACCACACCCGGCTGACTTGTAACCTTGGACAAAGTATTCAGTGTGACCCTCGTGTGTGAGCACTTTCCCTGTGGAGACAGAACCATTTAACCACACTAAGTTCCTGACAGCAGCATGCACAGTCTCTCCAAGTCTCCTCAACATAGCTAAAACATTTTAAACCTTCAGGATCGGGAGTCATGAACAAACACATTTCCAAACTGTAAGTAAAAGGTGGGACGGTGCACTCTTCATGCATGTTTACTCTCGCTCTAAGGCACATGCTCTGTACGTGTACGAAATCTATTTATTGAATGTGTGCTGACATAAAGTGCTGCAGGAAAGAGGATCTTGCACATATAGGTACAGAGAGAGTACATATTGTACTAAGAAGAAACAGCAGATCTGAGTAGTAACTGACTTTATTTATGTACTTTATCGTTACTCTATTAATAACAGAAACCTTGTCTTAGTCTTCTGTATTATGTGCTACATGGACAGGGAGCTGCATTTTAAGAACCTAATGTCCGGATTCAGCAGACACACTTCCACCTGTCGCTACAAATCAGGGGAACCACCAACCCTGGGTTTCGTAGACGATTGCCCTACAAAATGAGGGAATTAATTCATACTACAATTCAAGCTCAGCTCTGTCCCATACTTTATGTTCTTCTACTTTTCCGTATCAGCGTGCTTCACCATGTGTTGCCTCAATAACTTCCTGCCATCACAAAACTCCACGACTCTATTTAAGTCAATAGAGCTCAACCCCCAACACCTAACTGCATGAAACCAAACAGTTCTCCGTGTCTCCCAGTAAGAGGAGGCTGATCTGTCAGGACGGGGTCCAGCTGATGGAGCCGCTCCAACAGAAACCTGTAACCCTCCTGTAATCACCGCGTGGATGCACATACAAACAAATACTGCGGAATTTACTGACCATGTGTTGAAGATAAAACCACAAGTGACGTCACCACACTGATTGGGGCAGTGAGGACACGACATAGTGACGTGGAGCTATTCTTTACGCAATGCAACGTTGTGGCGCCATCTAGTGGCCACATGTGTGCGAACATGTCCCCTCTCTAAATGATTGTACGGTCACGCCAAACGCTAGAAAATGGCAGCTCTCTAATAAAAACACAAAAATGAGCCCCAGCACAAAAATGAGCCCAGGTTTAGGAGCCCTCCTAAACCTCTGAAACTTTCTACTGCTGCCAAACCAACAGTTTAACCTACATTCTTTTCTCCCTCCTCGCCAGCTTGTTCCGACAGGATGATTATGTCACTGTGGGTGGTGTTAAATGTTGAGCTCGGTAACTTCTGTTTCAGATCAAGGTTGTTCTTTTGTTGTGCAGGGATCTTACAACTGATCGTCCTCCTCTCATCTCATCTCACAGAGCAGCTGAAATGGCTCTAACGGGTAAAATCGCAGTAGTGACCGGAGCAGCAATGGGAATAGGAAAAGCCATAACGGAGATTCTTCTACAAAACGGGGCCTCGGTAAAGTTTTGTCTCTGTTATTATGATTCATCCCAATATTCTTCATGTGATGTTGTTGTTACCAGCATTGCTTCACGGAGAACTATCACACTTTACAGTGAAGTGGTGCAAACATACATTTAACACAAAGTGGGTGAAAGGGGAAGTCGAAATGTGGACATCATTTTTCAGTGGCAGAATAAACTTCCAGTGTGTAAGCCTATTTCTGCCACTAGAAGAAAAAAAAAGAGGAAGAAACGTTTGTCATGACACAGAACAAAACAATTTGGATTAAAGATCATGATATAATCTTTAACAGACTCATAACAAAAACATGATAAATAAGGGCACAGAACGTAAGAACATGCCATCACCGGCCCCAGGTCATAGGCAACATGAATGGAAAGCATCTGGTAAATTCCTTCATATGTTTATGGTATTTTAAGTCATTAAAAAATGATAGAAAATTATTTAGGTAGTTAACTATTGAAACTACAAATAGAGTGATTGTTTTTTGGCCCGGGCTCACTTGTTTTATTATGCTTTAAAATGGAATTGATTAACCAGACCTAAGTGTATTTGGTGTCAGTGTTATTTTCATTTAATAACAAATGTTCACAGAAGGTGCTGGCTTATTAAGTAGTCTTGCTTGGTGTAACACTCGTGTGGGGGAGGACGGGAATTTGGACATTGTAAAACTCTCTGTGTATTATCATTTTTACATAAGAGAAATTAGTTACATATCTCTGTTTGTGCCAAACAGTTTAGCGCCACCATAAACTACAGCTTACATCATAATTACAATTAATCATTTTATTTTATAGCCTCCATAAAGGCTCTCTGCAGGACTGGTCAGATTACCCTGTGTGAGCTTTGGGCAGTAGCTAATAAAGTGGTGCACACAACATCTGATTATCTTTCACCTGTACAGGTAGCCCTCTTGGATGTCAATGAAACTGCAGCAAAAATGTTCTTGGAAGACCTCAGAAAACAGCACGGACAAGACAGGACTTTGTTCCTGAGCTGTAATGTTGAGTCAGAGGAACAGATCAAAGGTAATATACATGTTTGTGCTTCTGTGTTTTCACACTAATCTTAACCCAAATCTAATTCTACCTTTGACCAACTAAACCGGATCCTAACCTGGGAACATGCCAGGTCACATCTACAACAGCCTCAAGCACATAATACAATGGAATTTCTCATAAATGGAAAATAAATTAGTGGAGTTTGAGCATTTATGGTTAAAAATCATTTTTAAAAAGTTTCCCAGTTAACTTTGTGGTCATCAACTAATCCACGGATTGATTAGTTACAGCTGTACAGTGAATGACGATTCACATGTTTAGATGGATACGGTTTTATTATGATTTGTTTTATGTATGTAAACTTGTGTTCTCCCACTGTCAAGCTGCCTTTCAGAAAACTGTAGAAACCTTTAAAGGAATCGACATCGTGTGCAACAACGCCGGCATTATGAACGAAAGCGAGTGGGAGAAAACTGTTTCCATAAACATGGTGAGAAGTAGAGCAACGCATACATCTGGTTGTGATTCAGGGTTCAATGCCTGCATTGTTAATGTACACATAGCACAGTGAAATTAAAGGTACATAACATCCATCCATCCCTGTGACATATTCATGCTTTGTTGTAGCTGGGTGTTATCAAAGGGACATATGTGGCTCTGCAGCATATGAACAAGTTGACAGGGGGTCGAGGAGGTGTCATTGTCAACACAGCATCCATGGCAGGTAAAGAAGTGCAAAGGGAAGGTATTTTGAAAGACAAGTCTGGATAAAAATGTACATTTCTGTAGCCTACACACTGGATTTGAGCCAGGATACATATTAATGTGTTCTTAGAGTATAAAGGCTATTTATGATGGATATGATTAGGGAGGGTGTACAGTGGTTCTTTTAATCATTCACAGCCTGAATTCTATGCATTTAACAGCTCCTGATTAGAACAGGTAATCGGCGACCTGGACAGAGAGTGGTTATGCAAACAATTGTGCAACATCTCGGTACAGAGATATGTAGTGAAAGCTGGCAGGTTTCAACATGATGGCATTTTCACAAGAATTGTGTTACATAAGATCACAAGATCACAAGATCACAAGATCACAAGATAAAAGATCATGTAGAAAGGAATTTTGCCCACAGATTACTCTTTATCTCTAATAAAGACTCATATCCATTTTTTTAGGTCTCGGTCCTCTACTGAGCTGTCCTGTCTACACAGCCACGAAGCACGGAGTGGTCGGCTTCACTCGAGCAATGGCGGTACGGGAGGTTTTCCTATGACAAAGTCCTGAAAATGAACAATGTACAAATTAAGGAGTGAATTAAACTGTTTTTCAAGAGCAAGTACAGACAAGATAGTGCACACACTCTGAGCAGAAACTACGTTCTGTGTGTGGAACGTCCTTAAAGACTTGTTAAATGATTTGGAAATGTCACAATTGTAGTCAATTTGACAGAAACAGTTAGCAGGTGAATAAAGTATTTTGAGTATTTAGTAGTACTGGGCAGCAATTCAAAAATTTAATTGTGACTTATTTAAGTAGTTTATTGGGCACTGTAGTGCTATATGAACAAAATCGCAATAATATTGAACCTCCAAACACTTAAACAAATAAGACATTTTTAACAGCAGTATTGCCTTTCACAGTAGCACTTACAAATATTTCTTGTAAATCCCAACTTAAACATTCATTTTATCAACTCAAAGAGAAAACTAAGCTATTTTCCACGACGTGAATGTTTATCTAGTTTATTATAAAGAAAAATAGTTGTCCTCAAAGTCCACAACCCCCTGTGTTTACTCTACTGTGTTTTCCTAGGCTGCTTCTACTGCTTCAGAGTACGGGATACGGTTCAACGTCATATGTCCAGGTTTTGTCCAAACTGAGCTCCTCTCCACCACCAAACTGAAACTGGGACAATTCTCTCACCTGCAGGATGTAACCGAGCAGTTAGTTGAACTTATGGGGATAATAAAGTGAGTTTTTCTTTGTGCTGTTGTGTTAAGTTTGGATCTCAAGCCTGAAAGAATCTACTCTGTCATTGTTTCAGTGACACGTGATAAAAACATGGTAATTAACAGCGTATACATGCAGATTCACTGACTGTAAATGACCTCACAATCTTGTGTAACATGTTTAGGTTTATTTCTTCGCTAACTTTATTTATGTGCTTTTATTTTG
>JAUMTR010000006.1:16997743-17009534 GCA_032270685.1 Microctenopoma stevenorrisi
TAAAGAATGAGTCGAATGAAACAATAAAACACATCAGACCATCAGTAAAGCTGTTTTTTAATCGACGGGACGCTACACTGACCTCACTGTACTTTGTTGTTTCAGCTCGTCTGAGGTAGCCGAGTGCGTTCTCGAGCTGGTGATGGATGAAACAAAAAACGGAGAGGCCCTCATGGTTTTCCCTAAAGGAAAGCGATACATGACTTTTCCTTCACTACATTAAACTGTAACAATCTTAGGACTGAATACTGTAAAAACAAAAAAGAAACAATCCTTCAAATTCTTTGTGTACAACAAGAATATCCACTAAAATGTCTTTCGAGGTTTCATCTGGCTTTCATTGTACTTGTACTTTAACTAATGATGAATCACAATCAGTGTATTTTTCTACCACTATAAATGTGAACCAGTGTGCAGTGTTTGGAGATTAAATGTCACTCTCTCCAGGTAATAAACGACATAACTGTTCGTCAGTTACAGATCAATCAACTGTCTGACTGTATGTATGAGAATATTATCACAATGATGCCTGTGGTCAATGGCAAGCAAACACTGCTTTGCTGCCATCTGCTGGTATAGAGAGTTATATATTTTCCACACAGATGCAGAGAGACGAGAGACACTTCCGATGCACAGATGTGAGATGTTCCCTAGACAGTCTGTGAAGATTCAAGTTGCGATAAATTCGTAGAATAGAGATGTAGTCAAATGCATTGCAGACCATGTCGAAAAGTGGTTTGAAGGATCTTTGTCACCTGCTCGCTCGAGATGCATGGAAAATACTGATACTGAATAAACATTTGGTCATAATAAAGCTTTAATTTGCATACATATAACAGAGAATAAGGAAGACATAAGACTCAAAATGTTGGAGAAGAGGTCATTGTGGACAACACCTGGACAAAGAGCATCAAAACATATGCAGTAGAAGCAGCCTGGAAAAAGAGGCCCACCGTACAGTTAGGTTTCAGTCAACAGTCCCAATGTAAAATCAGAACAGTGAAAGGTAAGCTGTTTGTTTTTTTAAGAAGACGCTGCTTACCACCACAGCTCGAGTGAAGCCAGTCAGTACAGTACATTAAAGTTAGTTAAACAACCACGTAAAATGTAATTTCAGAAGTTCATTACTAAACTTTCAGATATCTTGACAATGACTGAGAGTCTCCACAGACCTTTAAGTCCAACATTTTTCTTATTTTTTCTATAAAAATCATTTTTTCTGGCATCACATACCAACACTGTACATATGGCCTTGTAGGCCATGTTAGCATTTCACATGTCAGGGCATACATTTCTTTGTACAGAGAAAAAAGATTGGCTCTGCAAATAGTTAAGGAGTCTGTTCACAAATACAGACAGCATGGCTTGATGAGTAACACTACATGAACCCTAAACGTACCACAAGATACACTGCTTTTCATTATAAAGGGCACTGTGTGAAAATCAACCAAATAATTCTGGGTGGGGAAATCACCGTGATCATTTTAGTCATTTTCATTTATATCTTGAACCAATTACAACAGCAATGCTTATAAAAAGACTAGAATTGCTTGTCTTCGTTCATGGACCATTGTGGAAAAAAAGTAAACTGAATCTGTGTTAACCCCTTCATACCAGTCACAAACATAAAAAGAAAAGATTGTTTCCGCCCGGTTTCGAACCGGGGACCTTTCGCGTGTGAGGCGAACGTGATAACCACTACACTACGGAAACCAATGTATTCCAATGATGTAACGTACTCAACAAAACATTAATTCGACCAACGCCTATCTTTCAGTTTTCATTAGATTCTAGCACTTAAACTATGCCGAGACTGCACAGAAATACAAAACATAGTTTGTCCAGAGACCGCGCCAATTGAATCACTAAGGCACAAAACAACCAGACCTTACACTGCTTCTTTTCTAACCACCCGTGGCTTCGTATATGTTATATCATCTTTTTTGTGTATTCGGATTACACGCACATGCCGTCGTGGGCAGACGATGTTTTACCTGAATCTCGCGAGAGCAGGCGGTATTCTCCGCAGAATGACGAAAGCTAGCTGTAGCTCAGTTGCTAATAACTTTCCTGTAATTTTATCTCGTTGATCATCACACTACATACATACATCACACATCACAAGTATTTTAGCGCTAGAAAGAAGAATATAACTTGGCGCTAATTGTTCTACGGTAGAAACAACATTTCACGAGTTACGTTTTGTTATTTTTCACGCGTTTTAACATAAGCCGTACACGTTGATTTCACTCCTTTTAGCCATAGTGGCAAATCAAAAAGCTATATGAAAGAAAGCTTTATTAGAACTCATAAAATAAAATCGTCTTGTCAAAGAGCTAAATATAAAAGCTTATTGCTATTTGTGTGTAGTAATGTGTGTTTTGAGTCATAACTGCGGTGACAGTAATGTGACTCTGGACATCGTGTGGGAAGTAAATCAGGCTTCGTCCAGAAATAACTTGAAAACATTAAACACACAGGAAAACATTTTTATGTTCTCACTTCCACACAGTTATTTGGGTACTATTGTTTTAATCTCAGCGGCAACAATGGAGGAAGTTCACCAATGTGGGTTAGTTTGTGTTTCATGTAAGACTGTTTTTCTTCCTCTTTATCTGATACAGATGTTGTGGAAAGTTTAGTTGCCCCCCCCTAAAAACCCACAAGTGAGAATATACCGCATATGTATACTCAAGAACATATAAACATGAACATCCCCCTTTCGAACAATTGAGAAATATCTCAGGGGGTAATTCCTAACTTGCACAGTTGCTTTAGATGTGATCTTTTACAGCATTTTTTAATCCATGAAGTCATGCCCTGAAATTGCCTCATTCTTTACAGAAACAGATACATATTTATAGAAACTGTCCGTGTTTTACACTCACACAGTCCAAAGTCAGAAAACAAGCAGGAACCTAGAATTATTTCTTATGTGCGACCAACATTTTTCAGTAATCTTGAGCTGCATGTGATAATAATATCCTGCTAACAGTAGTACTACAACTGATACAGCTAGTACTACTGCTGCTACTACCACAGTTTTTTCTGCAAGCTACTTACACATTTAACCTCCTAAAACGACATTATACTATAACTACTGTTTCAAAAGAAGAGCAGAAAAATGATTGATGTTAACTGTGGTGTTGAATATTTACATCACAGTCATACACGGTGAGAATGAGTTCAAGCAAAGTACAATATTGTTATTAGTACTGGTGCTGTAGTACTATTACCAGTACTGGTTTTACTACAGATTCAAAGTTTGTGACTAGTTCTAAGACTTAAGACTCACTGCTACTTCTACTCTTTACAGATCACTACGTATGGGGCTACGGAAACCTCTACTACTATGATTAATAAATTTCTTTATTGTAGCCGACAAAAAAACATTAACAGTGTATAATCAGACAAAATATACTTTTCTTGCACTGCTGGCACATCATTCTTATTTACTACTCTGTTCTTGTACGTCTACTGTATTTCTATAACCTTTACCAGTGGTTATTTCCTGGTGTCCTTTTCTGTCTCTGTGATGAAGTTGCTCCACAGAGGAACTAACTCGCCTGGTATGATGGTGACAGGCTTGTGCACACACCCACTGCAGCATTTATGTCTCTCGCCTGACGCTTTTTTATTTCATACAGACTCTGTCAATCTGCTGTATCTCATCATGGAGGAGATCTACGCCAGGCACGTGGAGCTGCTGGGCTACGAGAAACGCAACTACCCGAATCAGCACTATGTAAGGCTCCAAACATTTACTCTACAAGCTGCTAAATGTTCTTCAAACCTTTTTACAATTTTCAATTCAAGCAACACATTTTCTGTTTAGCTTCAGGGATTTAAAACAGAAAGCTTTAATTACGGAACCGGTCTTTAGAAACAGTCAGTCGAGCTGTATTTAAAACCTTCCTGTGCAGGTGTACAGGCTGATGGTGAAATGGAGCGACCTCACAGAGAAACTGATCTACAGGACGTATCCTGAAATCCACACCTTCCATGTGAGTTCCTCTGCACTACAAAATAAAAACCCTGCTGACCTGCTGTTCACCAAAAAAACAAAGAAAAATTGAGTTTAGAGTTGAATCTTTATGTTTGGTCACAGAAATCGCTGAAGGAGATGTTTCCTATCGAGGCTGGAGAAATAGAAAGGAAGGACCGAATCATCCCTTCACTACCAGGTAAAAGAATAATCATTTTCACTTTATCTAAACAGGAAGAGTCACGGTATCACACCACTGACCCTCTGCTTCATTGAGATGAGTTTTATTATTAGTAGATAATCTAAATAAGCGAATCTTTCTTGTTATAATAATAAAACAGCAACAAGGCTGAAATCAGAGAGTGGAATTTTGGTTTTAGACAGCTGTGAGCTGAATGTACAACATGCAATTAGAAAAGAAGAACTAGAAACTAATACTCGTTTTTACATTGACACGTATTCATATTTATTTGTCTTGATGCATGCTCAATAACGCAGGTAAGGAAATCCTAGAAATTTGATTCTATTTAACTTGTTATCATTATCACAGTGTAGAATGTATAAGTCCTGCATCAAAAACATTACAAAAGCAAAGTACTAGAATGAAAATATACCAAAGATGTTATAGCTGGTGAAGGTACAGATCTTTTTAACCACTAAACAAATAAACACTGTGCATGTTTGTGTCTGCACATTTCTGATCCTCTCCAGATATTTACGTGCACGTACACAGAACTCAAACTTTACACATTCCCCTTGAGAAACCCTAATTACAAAATGCTTGTTGCAATGTGGAGAAATGGGGAAGCTGAGAGAAAACCTCAAATCCTGATGCAACAGCTGCCAAACAACACAGGTGGAACCTTCTCTCTTTGTGTGTAGTCACGTACGCAGAGTGAGTGTCAGGAGGCAGAAGAAGTGAGCCCCTGAGCTCCTATCTGTAATCACCCACTCAATAAATGGACCATTGTTCTCTTATGGTATGTGTTTGTGTCCTTAGCACCGCGGTGGATAAACAGCACGAAATCAGTAGAGAACAGTAAGATCACCTTGTCTGAATACTGCCAGTCGCTCCTCAACCTGCCCCCTCACATCTCCCGCAGCAAACATCTCACCGACTTCCTCAAGGTCCGACCTGAGGACGAAAACCCGTCTGCCTCCAACTCGTCAGTACATCACACACACACACACACACACACACACACACACACACACACACACACACACAGAGAGAGAGAGGCTGTAGTGATGCTTAGAAAATAACCTGTTCACCGTGAAAAATCATATTTTCTTCTGCAGGCTGAAAAGAAACGAGGCCACTGAGTCGTCCAGAGGCAACGCATCAGGTGAGAGTAACTTTTAAACAGGCAAGGAGCATGTCTCCATCATCTGACGCCCTTTTAAAGGCAAAATTACAGCAAATTAAACTTTGGGATCTGATCCACGTACAGCTACTGCTGACTCATGTTTCCCGGAATCTGACAAGATTATTGTGCCTCTCAGAGATTTCTGGTCCCATCATACTGGAAACCTACAGAGTGATCGCAGACTTTGTCAAGACATCGAAAAGCGAGATCAATCTGCACTCTGGCGACCTGGTGGAAATAGTGGAGAAAAATCAGAATGGTGAGGAAGAGAGTTTGAGGATCATTGTTAGAAACGCGTGCTCTGACTGACATATAATCAAAGGAAATGTCAAATGCTGATGCTACACGTTTCATTTTAGTTGTTTTGTGCCTTATTCCTAGTGTAATCAACTGATTTAACCAAACATCTAATTAATTCAAGTTGTATTTGAGCATTCTCAGTCTTATACATATGCAGTAAATAATGAAACACTGACCATCATCTGGAGACTATCTTATGGGCAGGTGTGGCCCAGCACGTAGAGCTGACAAGAACAAACACGGTGTCAGCCTAATGTGGACAATACATCCTATATCCATTTTCTGTGGTCTGGTTTGGAGCTCGCTGAGGTCCTAGTCTTGTGCTCAGGTTGGTGGTTCTGCCAGTATGAGTCAAAAAATGGCTGGATTCCTGCGGCATACCTGGAGCCTTTGGACGGACCGGAGGAGGCAGAGGACTCTGATCCGAACTATGAAGGCAAGCTGCTGGTTTCTTGTGGAGTTATAGTAAACGTAGTCTCTTCTGTTTTAACAGTGTTGTGTTTACCTGCAGGAGAGCTTCACGTCACCATTAACGCCTACAAAGCGGAGCATGAGGACGAGATCTCCCTAGACATGGGTGAAACCATTGAGGTCATTCACAAGCTGCTGGACGGGTGGTGGGTCGTCAGGTATGATCTACACACGCTGACAAAATACATAAAAGGTCTGACAGATTGTGGAGCAAAAGCCTTGTTGGAGTTGGAAATCATTTGCATGGAGGGTTAAAAGACATGCACAGCTGCACACCGTGTCAAAAATACTCAGCAGGATGCAGGTGTGTCGTCAGTCAGAGAAGACGCAAGCTGCTTGTAAACTTCAACCGCAGAAAGGTCACAGAAAGAAAACAGCTTCCCTAGGTTTGATAGAGGTAAAACTAAATTCAACCTTTGTCAAAATGATGATGATGGATGAGGAGAGTGACGCATGTCCGGCAGCAGCAGTTTAGTTTTTATACAACATTTATCCTTTTCTATTCCTGTGTTTTCTTTTCCAGTTCCATAATTTTTATCTTCAGTTTTCATCCCCCATATTGTTTCTCGTTAACATTTACAGTTAATTTTGACTTGTATTTGATGTTTTGTACAGGAAAGGAGAAGAGGTCGGCTATTTCCCCTCCATCTTCCTGCAGAGACGTGGCAAGAAAGAGAAATATGAGGCCGAGAGGGCGAAAATATGGGGGCAGAAACCACCACCTCGCAGGTATGATAATATACACGTCCTACAGTCATCTAAGTATTAAAATGACCAAGAACAAAGTGGAAAATCTTGACATATTTAAATCATTAGATTAGGACTTTAACAGTAACCCAAAAAAGAGAGATGAAAAATAAGAAGACTATAACCATTACTGTCTATACCTTAAAACAAAATTGAAAAATGAAAATGAAAACCTGATGAAAGACTGATGTGGAGATTGGCACGTTGCTCTTCTCTCGCCACTCTGGTGCTGTGTCTTGTCACTTTAGGTAAAAGGGAAGTGTGTTGTCTCACACTTTCTAACTCTGTTGCACCACACCTTTCATTTCTCTTTGTTGCCTTGTGTTAATTTCTGTTTCCCTACTCCTCACAGAAATATGTTAATGAAAACCCTTCATTAAATTATGATCAGCTTCCTCAGATGCCTGCTGTTATTTTCTCTCTCCTCTGTCCACTAACCCCAGCCGGTCGAGGCAGATGACCGGCCACCCTGGGCCTGGTTCTGCTGGAGGTTTCTTCCGTTAAAGGGAGTTTTTCCTCTCTGCTGTTGCCTCAGTGCTTGCTCAATTGGGACTGTTGGGTTTTTCACATCATTTTGCTTTGTTTATATTCTATAAGGTCTTAAATCTAGAAATCTAGTAAAGTGCCTCAAGGTGACTTTTGTTGATGACAAGTTTAATTGAATTTAATACACAAACACAGTTCTCTAACACCCAGCTCTATATTGTGTGTTCTTTCTCAGATCCACCATTCGAAACGCCAAAAGCATCCACACCAAGTCGTCCACCAAGCGACTCACCCAGGACACCTACCGCAGGAACAGCCGTCGGTACCTCCAGCAGATGGGCCCGCGTCTCATGGAGCCACGCAGGAACTCCAATGCTGAAAAGTCACCGCTGAAAGAGAGGAGGAACGAAGGTAATGAAAACATGTTGATCCTGACTATGACAAGCTCCGGGTGGTTTGTCACATCTGAACCTCCTCATTTTAATATTCTTAACAAACAGACAACATTCCCGAGCTGTCTGGCTCCAGTTCGGAGAGTGAGATGAAGAAAGAGGCTCCGGTCATCCCTCCCCGGCCGAGTCCAGAGCTCATCCTGGAGCGCTGCACTGACAACACCCGCAAGAAAGTCAGCATCCACGGGTCATCCACCAGTTCCAACAGCAGCTAGTATGGGAATTCACTGCACATTTGTAAATGTTGCAATAAAGTTGCATCCATGATTTCCTGAATAAAATATCCTAAACATGAGTAACTTTAGGATAAACTTTAACGATACTCTGTATGCTGTTGCTGTAGTAGTTTGTTATGCTTGTATTTATTATGAAAACATTTGAGTGAACTGCACATGTGCAGAAAGTTCATCTTTTTTTTAATGTGACTTTTTGTAAAACTGCAAAACTGGTTAATTTGACCCTCATTGTTTCTCTTAATAAAAAGTTTAAAAGACATGTTTCCTGGTTAAAATATAAATTTATCATAGCTGCTTTAGGTGGGCAACGGTACACAGCTCTGTTTGCCAGAGAAGACTTTACATATAATTACATTCATATACAATTATATTTGCCATGTCTGTATGTAAACATACAGAATATTAAATATGTGCATTTCAGACAAATTACTTTTCTATGATTAAGTCAAAGTCGTCCATTTGCTATTGTGGCATTTAAACGGTTATGGTTTTATACTACTACAAGCCATGCCCTATATATAGTTTATTAGATGGATCAGTCGCTATTACAGTGACGTAACAATATCATTAAAATTATTAATAGAAAATAAAACATTGACCCCGACGTGATTTGAACACGCAACCTTCTGATCTGGAGTCAGACGCGCTACCGTTGCGCCACGAGGTCCTGCATTGCATCTTGAAGAAGACGGTATATGATACCTCACTGCTCGCCATATTTCCAGTTTTTCTGGATAGAACACTGATAATTACAACTTCACACTAGTTTGTGAAGGCCAAGCGAAAACAGCTAGTTAACGCCAGGCACAGCTAGTTTAACCGGCTGACATACACAGCTACGATGAGTCTTAAAGGTCGGCTCTTATCAATCGAGTGTGGAAAAACATCAACTGTTTGTTTGCGTCAGATCATAAAGACACGTTTAAGTACGGAGTTAGTGAAATGCAGCAACACGAGTTAAGTAATCGAGTTACAGTCACTAAAGAGATTAATGGCCTGATGTGCGAAATAAAGTTAGGTGCGATAAATTAAACATCTCTGTGAAACAAATTAGCTGGTTTTTATAATCTGTTTTGTCTTCCCTGGTGGTCTAGTGGTTAGGATTCGGCGTTCTCACCGCCGCGGCCCGGGTTCGGTTCACGGTCTGGGAACACTTTTTTTTTTTCAACTATGTTGACTCTGTTTTAATAACTAGATACTGGTCCTTGAAATTTGACTTTATTCATCTGGACAAATGTTTTAATGGAAAAAACTAAAAGCCAAGGTCCAGATGAACAGATTGAAATTTCTAAGATTATCTGGATTATTGGATTGTTACACATAATAATATTATTACATTATTACTTATTGATGCTTACAAAAACGTACAACTAAATATTAAAATAAAACTTATGACAATAACAACGTATGAATCAATAATATCTTTCTGCTTTCTTGCTTCAATTTTTGTTTTTGACAATATTTTTATTATTTAGTTTCTATCTATCATCTGTCTTAAAAAAATAATAATAATAAGATGAAGAACATTAGTTCAAAATAAAACATAATGCCACTCAAAGTCCACTACAAAAAAATCATAATAAATTTTAATTTATCCACCTACTCAAAATAAAAAATCAGGGAAATTTAAACTACTTTATATACCTGAAAGATTTATTTGCTATTTATAATAGGACCGTGCCTATGTAGACATGGAAATTTTCTGTCTCATCAAACAAAAAAATCTAAAAACGGCAGACTTAAATGAGACAGCCACATTTACCGCATCATCCATGTTACAGTAACGTGTCTGCACATTCAACACAAATGTTGTTAAAAAGTTTGGAAATTGCTGTTTTAAGACATTTTTCGGTTTATAATGATTTTCTTTCATACAAAATACTTCGTGTAATTCAAATTCAAAGTGGGTGTAGGTGTGACGGAGCAGATGATGGCAACATCCACTCCAAGTTGGGGCTGTTAGGCAAACTGTAGAGGTCAAGTGACGTCTTGACCAGAGTTCACAGGGAGTCTAGGACCAATCAAAAGCCTTCATTATGTGTGTGGTGAGAGACACTAGTCTGTATCATTTAAGGCAGCTTTTCCACCCAAGGGAAACTCTCTCCAGCTGCAGGCTCAAGTTGCCTGAATCCAACAAAAAGTGTTGGAGAACAGCACATAGCTGAGGAGCACTGACTTTTGGCACTCTGGGGCTGACTCCATCTGGCCCTGCAGCTTCTGTGGGGTCAAGCCTGTTTGGTTCTCTCCTCTCCTGATCTGCTGATAATGTGGGTGACGTCTCAGTCGTGTGGGGGTGGAACATTCAGCAGTGAATACTTGGCTTCCTTGCAGGCTCTTATTCTGAAATCGGAATCACCTGTTTCATATTCTCTAACTTCACTGTCCGCCTGTTCTGCAGCCTGTACCGTTTCAGAAAAACGGACCTCCTGCAGCTCGTTCTCCAGATACCAGATACCTCGGACCGGACGGACTGACGCTCGGGATTCACCGGGAACATGGCGGCGGGTACAACAAGAATAGCGTAGATGACGGGAACGATCTGATAACGGAGGAGCATCACTGAACACAGGTCAGAGGACAGCATCGCAACTTATCTATCTATCTATCTATCTATCTATCTATCTATCTATCTATCCGATGTGATCTGATTACTGCAACATAAGGAGGCGAAGATTGTTTTTTTGTACATATATGTGTGTGTGTGTGTGTGTTTATTAAACAAGTCTTGACGAGGTGCTACAGAACAGAGCTCAGTTGGTTGTGCCCTCCGGTCCCTCTGTTGTGTATCTTCATCCTCCTCTTCTCTCCGCAGAAAGGTTGCGTGTCTCGGCTGCTGCAGAGAAAAAAGTCAAGTTGACAGGAAGTAACTGAATACGGATGCCAGGTGATTGTCTCCTTTCAAAATAAAATACAGCTAGAGGGCGAAACTTTGGGTCAACCATGACACAAACTAGGACAAAAATTTACATTCCTGTATATTTTTTCTCTCTCATGATATATCTTTTATATCCAGGTCCAAATGTTTCTTGCAAAAAAGGTTCAGATTTAATTAAAAGAAATAACTTAGACAGTGAATGTCAATTAAAAAATAAATAAAGTGTTGTTTTTAATTCTTCTATATAATGTTAATTCTCATGTAAAAATCACACCCTAGAGTTGACCTCATATCTGTTGTCAGGGAGAAATCTTTCATTAGTGAAGTGACCTTTTGGCATTTCTTTTTTTAAAGACACATGCAGGTGAACAGGAAGCTGTGTGGGATTGTGGTTTCACATTTAGACGGAAGATCTTTGTGACAAACTGTACAGTTTTCTGTAGGAAAATGAACCACCTCAAACCGGTTTTATTTTTACCATACAGATCTTCATTCTCATCAGTAACGACTGGAGCCTGTGCACCTCTGCTGCTAATTTGAAAAATTCTTTCAGCTACAGCAGTCCAAACAAATGGCCACGCATCATACAGATGTCTTTGAGTGTTTTAATTTGCACGTCACTTTCTTTTCTCAGTAACACTGTGAAAACTGTGACAAATAAAGAACCTAAATTACATTAAGTACAAAACAAAAACTCCATCCATCCATCCATTATCTTCCGCTTGGTCCGGGGTCGGGTCGCGGGGGCAGTATCCTAAGTAGGGAAACCCAGACCTCCCTATCCCCGGCCACCTTCTCCAGCTCACCTGGGGGGACCCCAAGGCGTTCCTAAGCCAGCCGGGAGATGTAATCCCTCCAGCGTGTCCTGGGTC
>JAUMTR010000006.1:17009634-17030431 GCA_032270685.1 Microctenopoma stevenorrisi
GATCGAATTAGTCTGGATCTTCACCTCTGACCTGTTTGCCTTGGGAGACCCTACCAGGAGCATATAGCTCCCGACAAGGGGATCAATAAAGTATTCATTATTATTATTATTATTATTAACATAGCTCTGAGGATCACTAGACCACGCAAGCCCTTCTGCCACGTCAAGGCCTCGATCCCAGAAGGGCAAAACAAAAACTCTTCATACATAAAAAAATAAAGTACAAAAACCGTGTGCGCCACCCGAACCGTGTGTAGAGTTTCATTAATTTGGCCTGTGCATCCATTGACTCGGCTCTTAATGACTTATAATGCCACAGTGACCCTCACTTAACCTTTGTCAGGTGACACCTCTACATAAATAGAAAGTCAAGAAACAGTACTTTTCCAAACAATAAAATTCAGGCTTACACATTGAACACAATCTACAGTTTTGGTGGTTAAATTAATCACATTAATCAGACATTTATGATCTGAAGATATCCAAAGTGTATCAATAACAAACATCTTCATAAAATGTGTCTTTTAAGACTGTTACAATTCTATACTGCGTGTAAAAAGGTCCCCCACCTTTTTACACGCAGTATAGAATTGTAACGGTGCGAACGTTTAGGCAACCTTGTTAACCTTCATGATTTTCCTGTATAAATCAATGGTTGTTACGATAAAACATTTCAATTAAATATATCATATAGGAGACACACAGTGATATTTAAAAAGCGAAACAAAGTTTATAGGGTTTACAGAAAGTGTTCAATAATTGTTTAAACTAAATTAGGCAGGTGCATTAGTTTGGGCACCACAAAAAAGAAGCAATTTGGTTGAAGGTATTTTGGACCATTTCTCTTTACAAAACATCTCTAGATCATTCAGGTTTGATGGCTTCTGAGCATGGACAGCTCTCTTTAACTCACACCACAGATTTTCAATGATCTTCAGGTCTGGGGACTGAGATGGCCGTTTCAGAACGTTGCACTTGTTCCTCTGCATGAATGCCTTAGTAGTCAACTTCCTAGTCCCTGCACTGGCCACACAGCCCCAGAGCATGATGCGGCCACCACCATGTTTTACTGTAGGTAGCAGGTATTATCATTTTGTTTCATTTGTGTTGCCTAATTTTGTTTAAACAGTTATTGCACACTTTCTGGAAATCCTATAAACTTTGTTTCACTTCTCAAATATCACTGTGTGTGTCTCCTATATGATCCTATATAATTTTCATCATAATAACCAACGATTTATACAGGAAAATCATTAATATTTACAATGTTGCACACTCGCACACCACTGTATGTTTTGCCCAGCTGTAGTCTGAACTTGCCCTCAGCAGCTAGCTGGCAATAACAGTCTTAAGCAGGAAGCAATGGCAGATAAATAAATGACGCCAACCCCCAAAACATGTGGCAAACCGCTATTTAAGTTTCAAAGATCTCATGATAGACACAAACCATGAATAACTTTTCTCCATTAAGTCTGGTCATCTGCTGTGTTAATTCTAGGTGATGAGCTCATATTTCCCACATGATAAATCTGCAGAATGCAGAGGTTGGATCCATTAATTCAGTGGGATCCTCTTTAATGCTGCTGTCTTTGGTATATGTTATTGGTCGTTCTTACATTTTTTTGTTCTCTTGTTTTTTTTTACGCATTGACGTCTTTTTGCACCAAAGGGAGTGGCACTCTAATTTTGTTGTACACTGTACAATGACAATAAAGGCTATTCTATTATATCCTAATATATTTTCCATATATTTCCTATTTATTCCGGGGATCTGTCTCTCTGTTGCTCTGTAAGGTGGAGTTGTGCTTGTCTGTGTGGGCAGACAGGGAGAGGGGGTTGCATGCCGGGTCGGCTGGGCGCAGTAACCGAGGAAACCGGGCTGTGGGTGCATTGTATCTCCAAAAGTCTAAATATGCTAACTATAGCCTGTGGAGAGCTGAGAGAGAACCATGAGAGGTTCACACTGGGAGAAAAGCCCAAAGAAGTAACTACACAAAACTGCAGCTGTGCCCCTGCCAGCAAGTGGCACCCGAGGCAACCACCTAGTTTGTTTATGCCAGGTCCAAACGCCCCAAACATTCAGTTTGTTGTATTAGAACATGAAAAGGTGGCAAATTATCTTTACTTCTCTGCAAATTAGATTAGATTAGATAGACATGGGAATTTTTTTAAATGGAAAAGGGGTTGATGTGAGCATGTGTACTTTTTAAATGCAATAAGTATTTAAATCGTTGTGTAAATGTATTATTATTTTTTTATTGTAAAAAAAAAAGTCAAAGTACATTCGAAAATCTTAAAAATACTCGGTTTCGTTGCAGGCTCTTATTCTGAAAACGAAAGCACCTGTTTCCTGTTTCCGTAACTTCACGGTCTGCCTGTTCTGCAGCCTGTACCGTTTCAGAGACCCGGACCTGCAGCTCGTTCTCCAGATACCAGCCTCGGACCGGACGGACTGACAGCGGCACCGTGACGTTCGGGACTCACCGGGAACATGGCGGCGGGAACAACACGCCGACGATGAAGTGGATGACGGCAACGATCTGATAACGGAGGAGCATCACCGAACACAGGTCAGAGGACAGCATCGCAACTTATTTATGTGTCTGGATGATTTACTGCACAGCACAATCCTGATGCCACATCAGAATAAACAGATTTAAAACAGAACAGCGCCTCTGGGTCCAAATGGACATTTAACCCGATTACCAGAACATAACGGGAGATGAGCGTGTCCCGCAGAATATGAATGAACGTCTGAGTTTGTCATTTAAAAGACAATAAGGACAGTTAAATGTGAATGAGTTGATGACTCACGAGCGCCCGTGAAGCCAGGTTGTTGGAAACCCCACAGCACGACACTTTGGGTGTGTTTTTAGCTGGTTAACTCACTGGGGAAATGTCTCCAATTAACTTGTCCTCTGGAAAAGTGCTCAAAACCTCCAAAGTGGTGTTTGTCCGTGCAGAGCGTCTGATTGACCTGCTTTGCAGACACTGGATTAGATGCTTTTATTGAGGCTGTTAAATGAGTTAACAGGGCATGTGAGGGTTTGAGAAACATTAAACAAACAGGGCATCCTGAGAGTCAAGGTGACACCTGTGACTACACAGACGTGGAAAAAAAAACGCTTCCCCCCTCCCAGTGTTTTCTAACTTCAGGACGAAAGGTTCTTTCTGAAGTAGCCATCTGTTGGTCTTGCAATTATTTATCACGGTTTCACTTCCATGTGATTTTTTGGGTAATCATATCTCCATGATTTCCACATTTTCTATTTTGTCAGACAAGGCTCACTGCTTCACTGGATGCCTGTTTTTTATCCACCCTGCAGCTTGATAAACACTAAATACACACGTGATGACCAAGTAAGGTTAACGCATCCATTTCAGTTTTAGACAGTAGATTGAGACAACAGCCTGACGAGTCCGACGGCTCAGTTATTGCTAAAAGCATCAGGAACCTGCACGAGGTGCTGACAGTAAAAATGCTCCCCACTCCGGGCTCGTACACTCCGCTGGGCCTTCTCCTCAGATGTGTTTCGTGAGTAAAGATATCCCGATGACTCACATCATCAGCAGTTGTAACAGTTACTGCAGGTGTCACGATTCATTCATCGCTCTGTTACACAAACGGCAGCGACGTTTCTTATCCCTTTTCCTCCGGTACAACATCTCCTTTTCTTCTATTTGTTCCTTACTCTGCTCATACTCATAACCTCATGTCTCTCCCTTGCTTGTTCCCTCTCTCTTCGTCCTCTGCCTCTTCTCTGTGTTATCCTCTAAGCAATTAGGTTTTTTTGAATTTGATGTTTTTATTTCTCAAACATGATTTTTAAAGGGAATATCTTTTTCTGTGTTCTTGCTTCTTGTCATAGAGTTTATTAAATGTAATCAAACGATCTGAGGCAGTGCTGGAAACTAACGAGAGAAAGAGCGAGTGAGAAAACTTGACCCCTACTTATCTTCAGCTGCATTAAAGAACATCTCTGAGGCTTTACTTGATACCATGCGGAAGGATGTTGATCATTTGAGCGAACGTGTGACGGTATTTTTGCTCCTCGGCAAACAGTGCTGTGCAGAAGCATGTGCCTCCTTTCTGATAAAAGAGAAACGTTAACACATTAATGCATCACTTCAAAACTGCATTTCGTAATTACTTGTGTGAGCTTTGTATAATAATAAATAGATTTAATAGTCTGAATCATAAAAACAAAAGGAAGAAGGGGGCAAACACTTTACACGTGTAACACCACCTGGTAATTAGTAAGGCTTTTATTTTTTAACCTGTAAATTGAAGTAAATGTAGTATTTCGTGTCCAAAGTTTCACTTTTGGTTCTTTATTAAATACATTTTGTGTGTTTACCTGTGTTGGTGTTTTATAACAGAGACCATGACAGGAACCCTGAAGCTCACACATCTCTAAGCCACATAAGAGAGATCACAGCGTGCATCAGGAAGTGCATCATGGGGTACAAGGTACAGTCTACAAGCAGCAAACTACACACAGCGACACGTAAAAGAGGTTTGCTGTTACACAATGTTGCCTGCTCAAGTTAAATGATTAATGAAGAAAAACTAATTAATATGGAATAAGCGACTAAATGTTCAACTAAACGTTGCTGTGACTAATAAACCGAACGAAATATGTGTGTTTTATTAAGCTAAAATGTTTAAACACAGACAACTAAACATGTGCTCGTGATGTGGGTGAGTGTAGACTTTAGCCTTTCCTTGTGTGACTGTGGCACTGTGATTGTTGTTTCCTGTGTCATTTCACGTTAGTTTTTGAATATCATCCTTTATAAAACGTGTCATTCACGCAGCTTGATTGTGTCTTGTAATGTATTCATTCATTTAAATAATGTTGCTCTACAGATGACAGCGACCAAACTATCAACCTCCTGATGCAGAGCTTTGCTACTGCTGACACATACATAATCTTCTGACTCCCTCTCACATACCAGGATTAACACCCACACACACACACACACACACACACAGGCTCACACAGGTGTATAGACTTATGGAGCCATAAAACTAATCTAGATTAAATGGTAGGTGTGTGTGTGTGTGCACGCGGGGGATTTAGGGTGACATCTTAAAGCAGACCATCTGTCTGCGGCTCTGCAGCCTTGCAGGGCATGTTGTAGTGCAAGTGTTTCAATCATTCTATTGTTCAGTCACGCTCTTATTCTGCAGACCTGCTGGGTATCATCTCCTCCTGTGGTCATGTTGGAGATCCGGCAGCTCTGGTACTGTAAAGTGCATTTGACCACGTTTTGTGCTGATATTCATTTGCTACACAGCCTAAGGGTTCAGCTCATGCTGGAGATGGAGAGATGTACTTTAAATTCTATTTCAAGCTTTCTGACACAATAAATACTAGTTTTTTTTGCATCTGTATATGAAATATTTTAGAACTTCTACCTTGTTTGGGAGGGTTAAAGACTTGAACAGTAGATTGGCACTGATGAAGCGAGAATTTCGAAAGCGAAAATATAACAACGGTTTTTCCTACTTTCGTCATCACAGTAAGTTAGATATCTTTTGAGGTCTGGTCTTGTTGTCAAACATTTACCTGCTTGAGTCGCAGCTACTAATTTATTCAGGTATATTTTTTTATTTATTTACATGGTGTGACCTGTGATTAATCAGAAAAAGACTGATGCAGGAGGAAAGCATGTTTTTTTCTGAGGGGGGGTCCATGAAACAAAACTGTGAGTCTTCACAGACTAATTTAATAGATAAACATAATCATACCAGAGTTTTCAGTCAAAAAAGAAACAAAAATGATGCTGAAATGAGGATCACAGCTTTGAACAACAACATTTCCTCTTCACAAACCACTTCTGTAACAGTTTGTCTTGTTTTCTTTGACAGTTTTGTCAACTGTGGCAGCACACTATCAAAACACTTAACACACATAGTGAAACAGAAGATGGGCAAATCCCTATTTGGCGTTTCTGCAGTTTATCTATTTAATTACAAATAACTACACATTTCACCCAAAATCAGAAAAAAATGTAAATACTTTACATTTGGTTAATTGGATTTTTTTTTCTGCAAACAGCATCACTGGGTTGAAATATTTTATAGATAAAGACAGATTGGCAAAGGCACCAGTAGATATCTGCTGTATGAAGGACACCGATTATCTAGGAAGAGCCATGATGAGCCATCCAAAAATGTAAGAGTCATTGATATAAATGTGTGTTCATCAAAAAAACTTTGTGCCATTCTGCAGTTCAAGCAAAGTGGAAACAGCTGTATCCTTCAGACATCTTCCCTGAGGTCAATCGCTGAATCTTTTCCGTCCTGTTAGACATTTATTTTAATTTCAGCTAGAAATGCAGATGGTTCGTTCACAGACTGAACCATCCTCAAAGGAATCTTTTCAATTATCCCAGCACTGAAAGTCAAGTGAGTACATTTCCCTGTATCAGTACTGTGTCGACACTAGCTAAGTCACTCTTTTGACTAAATGTACATGGTGCTTGGCACGCCAGATTTGTTCTTGCTCAATGACGGATCACATCATTCTGCTATCTCGATGATGCTGACATTCCGGACTACATCACCAGAGAACAGAAGGCTGAGGTGTTGCGCGGTGTGGACTGTACCACCCCATCATGGTGCACGTCCTCAACATTTCTTGCCCTAATTAATTGATATAGGACAGTGTGTATTTTTCTACACCATCAACTTCTCTGCCTTGGCAATGAAGTAGAAACACAGATGACCTGCATAATTAAATATTAATTAATATTAAAACTTTGAAAAAATCTAGTTCAATCTTGTCTGTGGAACCGGAAGTAGACACGGCTTAAACTCCAGAGCATCAATGCCTTCTTGAAAGCCACATGAGCATCAATAGAGAACCACTAACACCATTAAACCACTAACAACGTGAAATGTCTTCGATCCTTCCTTCCCGTGCCTATTAAATTATAGTACAATTACTCTGCTGGACAAATTGGACCATTACTACTGTACTAATTTCACACCACTCTTGGTCACCACAGACGGTTTATAGCTACTGCCAGTTGAGCCTTGCATTAAAAATTACAAAAAAATCTAATCAACATCAAAAGACAGTACAAAATACTACTAGTACTAAAAAAAGATGTATAATTGGGAAGGGTTAGGGGTAGGGTTACTGTAAGAGACAGTAAGGCCACAACAACAGCAAATTGACAGGTGGCTGAGCTCTTTAGTCTACTTTTGCTTGTGTCAAACGAGACATTAAAAGGATAAAAAAGCTTATCTGAATAAACACGTAGACCCACAGATAAATTACGCCAACGTAAGATACCCTAAGGGTGAGTGTCCTAAACTGTACAATTTTTCATCCTGGCTCTGGACCTTTAGGTAAAAGAGGAAGATCCTCTGTCAGTTAAAAAACGTCTGTAGCATGAACACAGCTGCACGAAATAAGGCTAATGAGGTGCATAGTGTAAAAGCACCCAAGCGTGCAGTGAAGGGGGGTTTGGGGGAGGAGTGGTTTATCAGTATGCAGAGAGGCGTGCAGCTCTCCTCCAGTCAAGACTTCATAAAAACAGAAACCACAAAAACGTTGAGTGTAACAGATTGCATTTAGTTAAGTTAAAATGTTTATGGGACTGTCTGTTTTTTAATATTAGGTTCAAATTTAATTATGGTGGATGTTATTGTGAAGACCGACCTTTGTCTTGAAGAACACAGAACAGAGTTTGCGCTGTTTGTGTGTTTGGGCCTCAGAGACTTTTTTCAAGCTCTTGATTGTCTCTTACTGCAGTAGAAGTCAGTGAGCCGTGTTAGGTTTCAATTTTAATCTGTAAAGTATCACAAACTGTGATTGTTCTGTTCACCGGTGCTTTTTGGGGGATTTAGAAAACAATATTTATTAATTCCCAGAACTTAAATAAATTACAATCAAGAGTTCAGTTTGCGAAATGTCCAGTTGGTTGTTTAGTTAATATAAAATAAAGTTAAAATATTTTAAAATTTTAAAGTTGGATATATTCTAAGCTCAAATTGTAGATATGTAGTAAGTTAAACAGGTAAATCAGCAGTTAACAATGAAAACTAAAGAACAATAATCTGTACATTGCTGCAAGATTCCTTTCTTAAGAATGCATTAAATTGATTGTTTAATCTCAAATTAAAATGTGTTTATGTAGCTCAATTCCCAAATCATGTCTGTACAACAACAGCATATCCATTACCTCTCAAGAGGGCAGGTGCAGGTCATGAAGCACCTGATGTACCTGAGCTTCATGGAACCGAATCATGGTGATGAATCCTTGTGCTTTGTTGTTTCACTCACTCACTTACAGTATAACAAGCAGAGATTAACCATCACCACCATTTTGTGTTTTGTTTATTTATTTCAATGAAGAAACCACCAGTAAAGATTATTCATAATTTTAAACTTCTTTAAAATGAAAATGCTACACAGTGGAGATTAAAATAATTAAAGTAAAAAAAACAAAACAACAAAGTTATGACCATGGCTTAATGTCGCTGCCATAAACAATGTAATAATCTAAAATAAAATATACTGTTACTGTTATTTATTTAGTAATTTGGGTTAATGAACAATTTTATAAATACTTATAAAATGTACCTATTATTGGTGCTACTAATAAAGTCCCAATAAAATATTCACAGTTAGTGCTGTCCAATAAAATTTTCCTAAATTATTTACCCACCATTTCAGTTTTTAATATTATACTACCAATGCATTTATACTTTTTGGGGAGTGAATGATCACAGGTAGCCTTTTGGTGCACCTGTTGATTTAAAGTTGAGTGATTGGAGGTCTGTTGCACTTTGAAGAAGGCTGAGTTAAAGCGGCTGTTTTTCTCCCTGTGCTAAATGAAGTACACGACTGTAGAGTTAAATTATAGGAAAAGTGTTCCTACCCTTCTGTTTTCTGCTAATAATCAGCTGGTAAAATATATTTTTTATATAAATAACTATATATAAAGATAATTCTGTCTTTTGAAGATAGTCATCAACCTGTGGATAAATACATTGGTGTCCTGTTTTTATCGTCAAGTTATATTTGTTTGTTGAATTCTTTAAATGCTGATGGAAATGAATAAACCGGTAAAATAATGTTATGATAAAGTTTTTGTTGTATTATTATACTCATGTATTACATGAGTTATAACATCAATGAATTACTTTGTCAGATAAACATTTTTTTCTGCTTTTCACAACGTAGGATAAACTTTTACTTTTGTAACTTGCACTTTCTCTGCAGATCTCTGGGGCGACAATGGACCGAGTCAGCCTGCTGTGGCGATTGAGACGCCGCGCTCGGCGTGGAGCGCTCTGCATGACCTTTTTCTGCATCTCAATGGCTCTGCTTTACGCCATCTGTGCTGAAAACAGCGTGCCCGTCACCGATGCCATCTTTGGGGTCCGTGCACGGACCCGGGCTCAGCCTCGTGCACACTCTGTTTCCAAGGTACGCTGATATAACTTGATATGTTTTTCTTCGGTCTGTTAAGTTCTACTGTGCTGTACTTAAAATGACTAGTTGATCATTAAAAAGCTGACGGACAGAAGTTTCGAAATGTTAATTGTTTAAATGAAGCAGAAATATCTAAATTCACAGGTACCTGCATTTGTAATTCTGATTTCACTAGTCTCACAGTTTTCAGTGATGATCTACTCAAAATGTGGACTAATAAATGATTGTGAAAACCAAAGTAGTGATAATGATAGAAAGCCTACAGCTCTACTATGGAATTAAACAATCTTTTCTTGACAAATATAGACTCCAGCTGGTCCATGTTTGGCGTAAACGACTTGACACTGTCACCTCTGACACCCGCAGGTGCTGCGAGGTGGAACCAAGCCCATGTACACTGACCCACAAAAGCTCCCGGGTGTCGTCCCCGGTGACCCTCACCGTCCGATACCTGTCCTCTCCTCTCAGAATCAAACACATCAAGCCGCGGACTTACCATCCAAACAGAGGTCAAGAGAACGGGAGCCCTCTGGGTTTTTAGCTCACCTGCTGTCGCGCCCCTTCACACGCGCACTGCAGACCCTGTTTGGAAGCCGGAGGAAGGGGGAGCTGAGTGGCAAAGGGTCAGATGCAGAGTTCTTTGGGCCTCATGGGCTTTTGGGAAAGGTGTGGGATGATAACATGTCCATCAAAATGCTGGGAACCAGACTGAAGAAGGTGGTGGCAAATTATCAGGTGAGAATTAATTCTGAAAGTTTGAGCCTTACAGCAGCTGCAAATCTTTCTATAGAAGCAGGGAACTAGTTATCACATTACTTTATTAATCTAATTGATAGCATGACTCAGAGATGTTAACATTATAGGGGGAAAAGCTGCTGTTTCCTGACTGGTTTTCTGCTTTTTATCTGTGTCAGAAGGCTGACACAAAGAGGGGCAAACAGAACCCAACAGGGACAGAAAACAAGGACACATGCTTTCAGTTTCAGTGAGACTGTGGACTAACTTGTTTATAACAAGAGGAGGTATCACGTGTTGTAATGACCTCTGTTTTCACTGAGCAACGAGATCTTGACTGCAAGAGAAAAGTAACCACAAAATGTCTAAGTTAGTACAAGCATGGGCAAGAGGCTGTGGAAATATACTGAAGGACATATTGAAGAAGTGATACTGGCAGACCATTGTACTTCCTTAAAGTCAAAGTAAACTTTATTTTCATCTCTGCTATATACTGTATAGTACATAGGGAGACGAGACGACGTGGCTCCAGCTTAAATCAGTAGAGAAACAGAATGTGTAAAAACGTGTGGTATTTCACCTTCCAATGCATGTCCTGAGATTGTCTTTGTGCATTGGATGTGCATGACGCCCATGTAGCAGCATGTGCATCACAAGAGTGGTGCAGAGAATGTGTAGTTGAGGTTTGTTTGTTGGCAGTGGGTGCAAAGATTATGGTCCGAGTGTGTGTGTGGAGGCAACTGCCAGAGGAACGTGACGGTGAGTACTATGATCTCTGGAAAACCACTAGGGAATGTTTTTACATTGCCCCAACTATTAGGGGAACTCCTAAATCACAAAGGCCTGTTCACAAAATCCAACTGAAGGTCAAAGTAAAACCTTGAAATCTCAGGCTGGGATGTTGCCCTTCTATGATCCTGCCCAGCTCTCCTGGTGTAACGAACCGTGTCCTGTTGTCTCCTCCATGATTCGGCAAACTCATTCTTTGTTTCTCTGTTTGTTTATTGTTTGGATCAGGCGATGAATAAATATGGGGTTGGCGTTTCCAGGACCAACGGTGGGCCAAGGTTGAGCGGCCCTGAGCTTCTCTGCCAGCTGAAGGAAAAGATAGATGTTGTGACTTTGACCTCCGACCTTCAGCCCTTCTTTTCACTGCCCTGGGCCTCCCAGCTGCCATCAAAGCCAATCACCTCCAGTCTTGGACCATACAAAACCTGTGCTGTAGTGTCATCGGCAGGGTCGCTTCACCGTTCTGGACTTGGCAAAGAAATTGGTGAGACGATTTTAAATAAACAATTCAAAAAAGTAGAATCTTAAAACTATAAAAACAATCTATCTATAAAAACAATAGAAAGATATTTACCAATCATTTGTTCGCTAAAGTGCAATATTTTTTAAATAATTCAGTTTATTTAAAAGCCATGTAAGGACTTTTATGCCTAGTCTTAAAGGTAGAGGGGCTGTCTCCTTCCCGAGCTTTAACTGGGAGGCAGGTGATTCGTTTTCTACCAACAAGGTATTTTCAGAAACCAATCATCTGCATTAATAATTAATTTCTTCTACACCTTTTTCTTTAATTTATTCAAATCACAGATTCTCATGACGCTGTGCTACGGTTTAACGCTGCTCCAGTCTTCGGCTACGAGAAGGATGTTGGTTCTAAAACAACCATCCGGCTCGTCAACTCGCAGGTGAGCGCACATCTAAGAGACAGCTCAGCTTTTGCTGCATCTTTCTTGTTCTGTATGAGCCTGTTTGTTCATTTTGTTCCTGGTAAAATATCTGTTTTTCCATCAGCACATCTGAAGTCAAGCTGGCTGGTTGCTGTGGTAACCATTTGGAGCTCATGCTGTTTTTTAGTTATTTTTATCCTCATGTATGCACAACACAACAAAGCAATAATTCATCTCGAGTGAGGATTAATAATCAAACAGATCTTTTCACTGAAGACTGTATTGTTTATGTCCAAAGTCATCCAATAAAAATGTACAGATACAACTTTACAGCAATATGATGCCAACCTCTTCATGACTGAGGTGAACATTAGCAGGCGTTTCAAAGACATTTTAGCTTAAGCAGTGCTCCAGTAGATGAATCCTCATGAGCTTTTTAACACACAGATGGATTATTCTAAATGATATGAACCTGTAAATGACCCCGGGATCCATTTCTCTTCCCGTGTTGTGATGCGCTAATGTGAACAGCCAATCAGAGAGAGGCCTGTCTCACAGAGCAACACAACACTTTTACTTTTAGTGAAGGTTTTGGAAATAGAAATCCTGCATTACGTTTTCATAGCGGTCCTAAGCTTCAGCAAGCGCATCCCAACTCACACATATCACACAACTTGAGCAAAGTTGACTGCACAGAACGCGTTTGTAAAGATAAAGTTCAGTAGGCAGGAAGATGTTGATCTTTGAACCCATCAACAGGTCTGTGGGAGTTGTTCTGCAGAGCTCTCCAGCGGCAGCTGCAGCAGAGAATAACCGTTTGTGTTTTTTGTGTACAGCTTTGCAGTTAGAGAAGCTCGCAACAGGGAAGTAAAGGAAAATGTAGCGTGTCAGCTTGACTCTACAATAACTAAATGTCCACAACTAGAACATTTAGAAGAAGAAGCTTTATTTGTCACTTACATAGTTACAACAGTGTACAACACGCAGTTTAATGTATCCTCAGTAGCAGTGGGCAGCTACAGACAGCGCCCGTAAGTGTCTTACTCAAAGACACACCTGGTATGGGGGATGGGCTTATGCCACCATTTACTATCAGCAGATTTAAGTTATGTAGCTAGCAGGTTCCTCAGTATGATCCAATTGTTCAAATTACAGGAGTGTGGCAGCTAAAGTCAGAGGACAGAATTCAAATGTTGGTCACACGAATGAGCTTCAGCGTGTTTGTTTTACTGACCTCTGGACAGATCATATGGTTACAGTGCTTTGTGTTTTTATTTACCCGTTTTCAAGGTAATGGCGTCCGATGAGCATCGTTTCCTGTCCAGTTCTCTGTACAGCACAGGTGCCCTGGCGGCTTGGGACCCCGCCCCCTTCTCTGCCGACCTCACTCAGGTGGTGTTTACATAATGCACTCATACGAAACAAGTCAACTGCTCCCTGAAACTGTTGATATCCCATCATAGGGAAAACGTTTTGGGGCTTATTAAAGATGAAAAACGGGAATCTCTCTTGTGGCCGTTGTGGTCACGTTCCTACTGTTGTTTTTCATTGTTGGATTCATATGAAACTGGAATTTGACTGTAGTTCCCCTGAGGCAGAATTGGCTGTAGGACACCATAACATTTTGTGTTGAGGCAGGGATCAGAAAAGTAAAAATAACCAAACCAGCAAGTTAATAACCACCAGCACTCAAACAGAGTAATCCAGCACAATGGTGGAGATGTTCAGGGAGGGATCCATAAACCAGTGCTTCAGAAGAAATCTCATTAAGACCTTTCTGGCAGAGTGGTTAGATGGATAGTTTGTCACAGAGGACTCAAAGAAACTCAGGACAGAACACATTCCAGAGGGAAGCAGGTCAGGGCTGCTGCGAACAATGCTGCTGATTGTTGATGCAGAACAGGTGCAGGTCAGGCAAGCGCGGGAGAGGAGACATGCGTGCAGCGGGGGAAGAGTGGGCATTTGCGACAGAGGGAGACAATACAAGCATATCGAAGGTAAACAACACTGAACTGTCAGTAGGAAGGAAGTGGTGCTGTCATTTTACGACCCGGTGAGTTCAGCTAATGGAATGATAATGACTGGGCTGTGTTGATCCAGTTGCATATTTAGCCTTTTTTTAAAAATAAAAACTGTTTAGTCTAAATTTGTTTTTAGCGGCTCACAACTACAGTGTGCCCATGTGTGTACAGATAACTATCACTCATAGTCATTTTACAGTGAAAAACTAAAAATTCTTCTTCTTTTAAAGCCTCGGTTCTGGGGAGAAGAGAACATCTAGTCAGTAATTCTTCCATTTGAGTGCAGCCAGAGTGGAACAGTGTTTTTAATAGCAGCCATAACATTCATATGTGACTTTTCTAGTGGTACAACAAGACGGACTACCCCATCTTCACCCAGTACCAGAGATACCGGAAGCTCCATCCTCTGCAGCCTTTTTACATCCTGCATCCTCGCTTTGAGTGGCAGGTCTGGCAACAAATACAAGACAACATGGCTGAGCCCATTCAGAAGAACCCCCCCTCCAGTGGATTTCTCGGTATGTGAACGGCGCTGTCACCGCTTCCTGTTTTTATATTCATTATCTCTGCTCCACTTTCGGCGAACACAGAGTGATGTAGAAGCGTAGGCGGTATTTGTCCATCATTCCAGTTAGACAGTTTTGGGTCAGTGTTATCATGGTTTGTATTATGATAAACAGGACAGGAAAGAAACTTGAGATTAACTAAATTTACATGTGAAATTTTGCAATAAGACCTAAACTTCACTAGAGCAATTATTTCAGTGTCAGACAAATACTGTTTCAAAACCGTTTCACATTTCTGTCTCGCCCAGGCACTGTCCTGATGATGTCGCTGTGTGATGTGGTGCATGTTTACGAATTCCTGCCCTCTCGGAGGAAGACGGAGCTCTGCCATTACTACCAGCGTTTTTACGACGCCGCCTGCACGCTCGGCGCCTACCACCCCCTCCTATATGAAAAGAACCTGGTGAAACGAATGAACCAGGGTTCCGACCTTGACATTTACACCCATGGACGAGTCACGCTGCCTGGTTTGAGCAAGCTGAACTGCACCCAGGCAGAGGGAGGTTTACCCAACCAGTGAATGAAACGAGCAGCAAAGCACATACACACAAACACAATGCAAAGGCTGCACGAAGAGGATTCAAGAACGAGGAAAGACGCAGGAAAGCTTCAGTCACTGCGGAACCAAAAGGATTGCCGGGCCACTTAAATATGACAAGTTAAATTGATGCACACACACACACACACACACACACAAAAAACCAAGTCCAATCAGTTGATGGAGGTGCCTGCTGGGCAGATATATATCCCCACACGTATGTATTCTCATCCCAGAACCCCAAACTTACCCTTTAGTCCTTTATAGACCACACAGGCCAAAAAGGCAAATGTGTTTAACAGTACTGCCAAACATTTTGCAAACAGGTGAGAGGAAAGTATTTATCTAAGGTTCCTAATCAAGACAAATTCATAAGAAAGATTTAGTATTATCATAAATTACTACAAAACTAAAACGAGACTTTTCAGCAGCAGACTGATCCTCATGCGATGCTCTACGAGTATTTATCAAGTTTTAATAATAATAGTTTCCTGTTGCATTCAAATAGTAATAAAAAGAAAAAAAATACATGCACTAAATACTTATTGTAATCCAGTCAAGTGTCATGCCACGAGTTGACGAGTTGAAATATTCACAATCAACAGTGTTGTCCTTAATCCTAATTCTGGCCTTAATCCTTAACCAAGCCAAAGTCTTACATTGAACCCTGGACCTCATTAATCAAAACTGTCTCATCATTGAGGTCCACCTTATGAAACTCAAATCATGCAGACCTGTGAAAAGGCCTACATTTGTGTATATAGTGTAATATATTAGTTATTCCACTATGGGGCGCTGCTCTCACTCTTTCACATTTATTTTAGACCTTTACTTTGAAAATCTACTCTGCTCTTGTTTGCTGGATGGATGAAGGAGATGTTTGGTTTTGAATCAGACATGATGTCATGGCAGGTAATGATTTGATCTAAGTTTTTCAGTGATACTGCTGCTTCTCTTACAATCCATGGACTACTTTATTCAGATTCAGTCTTCCTGTCTTTACAAAGATATGGCACCTATGCATCTGAGAGACTGTTTTTTGTTTCTGTTTTCTTTTTTTACTTTTGCTTGAACTCAAGTTATAAGCAAATATCAGTTTACTTATCTTGTCCGGTATTATTAACTAGCGTCCACACCACATGAAGAAGCTCGTTGTACAGAAGTCACAGCTCACACCCAACAGGCCTTTCCTCTTTATTAACTTACCGACTCATATGCTGGAGCTTTCTGTAAGCCTAACCGCTGGTTACTGTAAATTTAAATATACAAATTCTAGATCCCATGCACCCTGGACCTGTCTCCACTGACACTAGAATGATAACCCATGTTTCCAGCTGACTGTAGAGAACACGAGAGGAAGAAAATTACACTATAACTGTGTTCTTTAAGTTACACTCCAACATTAAATGTGTAAATCAGTCAATGAGAATGGACCAGCTGCCCTCTCATTGGGATTGTGTCTACAGTACGTACACGACTTAATAATATGTCAACTACATGTCCCTCCAGTAAAAACCTACATATTAGACACTTGTACATAGTGCCAAAGGGATTATGAATTATTTTGTAGGCCAACACAGACATTATCGTCACTCTTCGTCTTGACGAAAAGCCAGTGGATTTTATTCTATTGGGTTTTAAGTTTTTATAGAAAGTGAGCTCTATGAGAAACAAGTTTGAGATACTTTTTGTTTAACGCTCTTTATAAATGAAAACCACTTGTACAACAAGTGTATGCAACCTCTTGTCCTAAACCACCTTGTTTAAGACACAAAGTAAAACAAAAAAAGCCAAAAAAAAAACAACAGAGTGAGATAGCCTTCAATGTATTTTTTTGGTCATAGAATAAAACATGAAAGTCACTTATTACAATGCATCATTAGGAAACACTGATATTGTAATGCAAAAATTGTCATGTTTTAGGACTTGCTACTGTGGCACACTTTTGCTAACCCTGTAACAGCATGCTTCAAGTAATGTTTTTGTAATCCCTATATAGTGTGTATATACTGTATAATATTATAGCTGTAATACCCAGGAGGACAGTCAGTCAGAGGAATATCTGTCTCTTTTAAAAACCATAGCCATTTATGGGCTTCACTGGAAAATCTCTTTAATCCCTGTTTTTATTCACTGAAATGATACTATATCATAGTAAACTACTGTAGCTGCTTACAAATGTTTAGTTTATTTTATAAAATAAATAATTACTTTAGTCAGATAACCCTTTTATTCAAAGTGACTCACAAGGAGAAGACACATGGACTGTTCAAGTTCTGTAAATTATGAGTTACTACAAACTAAGAGCCCTGATGAGACCCAAACTCAATTACCTTGTTTTGATTAGGTTTGTGCAAATGGCATGACAATAATACCTTGCCAGTAACATTGGCTTTTTTTTTTTTTTTACAATTTGGTAAAAAGTTCAGGATAATGGGGTTTCCATTGTTTTCTATGTGGTTTCGTTGGTTGATTAAAACCTGTTAAGATTCGTATTTTTTTCTTTGAGTTGAAAATGAAGTTAGCATCTTCAATATTAAATGCAACTAAGTAGCCTATTAGCTTAGCTTACTGTAGCTTTAAGCTAGCAAGTCTGTTAAACTTGACAAAGAATCAATGAGACGAGGAAAAACTAAAATGATAGTTTCATCTAGAAATCATATTTGCATTTCCTTTTTTTCAGTACCTAATGCGTGCCTCAAGGGCATTATGACTTTTATTATTTTCTTACTACTGCATGTTTACCAGCTGTAAAAGTTTACTCCAAACGTAATGTAGCATCCGGCAAAACAAAGAGCAAACCACAGAGCAATTATCCGCATGGCATGAGTGCAGCTTTTACTCAGCTTTTTCTTCATTAAACCACTGATGTAAAACATGCAGTTCGTTACTGGTATAATCACACGAGCCCAGTGATTTGCCTGCAAACAGAGACTAATGAGCCTTGATTAGACTGAGTATGTGGTGCTCCTTGAATAATGGATTTTATGTGTTTTTGTATGTATAAATTATTTTTAATGCAATAAGTCATGTTGTTGCTGGAGAGAACCTTTGTCCACCTCTGGCAAAGGTCCAAATCTGAACAGAAAGATGTCACAAGATGACTGAATGTCCGAATGTTTTGGTAATTTGATAAACTCTGACTTTGAACTTTGTTCACTAAAGCTGGGGCGATACTGATTGATTTAGTGTGACTTAACTCTAAATTCAGTACTGTACATGCTAATAGCTTCTTTTTGCATGGCTAATAACGACAACTTCTGTGGCTGCATGAACATTACACTGAACGCCGTGTGAAACTACTTTACGTCATCCTGAATGAAAACGTAAGCTTAAAGGAAGAAGTTATTAGAAGACACTTGCCAAGTTTCCATCTAAATGTAGCACAAATTTAGACAAAATGCAAATGAATGTCTGTTTCAAACCACTATAACTGATTGTGTCTTTATTTCCATCCCAACTGAGTCTGAATCAGATTATGTAAACAACTTGCAAAATGCCTCAAACTGTTGTCAAATACGCTGAACACAGTTTGGTCTTTTGAGAACAACCATGTGAAAGGTTCTGGATCAGTTCCAAATGAATAACTTGCGGGAATCGATGTGATTGTCTGGCTCTAAAAATGTTGGGTGTTTAGGAAGCTAAGCAGCTGTTACCTCCCTCAAGTTTTATTTCAGAGGGCTGAAAGAGATCAGTTATGAACAAGTTTGGTTTAAAAGTGAGCATAAAGTTAATACTAGATCGTCTCACACGACAATTGTCGGCATTTATTCTGCTGTAGATGTTATTATTGTTACTGACAACCTCACGAGCATATTATACTTACAATACATGTTACTTAATGTTGTGATATGTTGGAGTAGAACATCTTGTTGGTAAATATGGCTTGTTTGTTCGTTTTCAGATTAGCTATTAAAAAGCTTTCCAGCTTCTGGTGATTGATAAAATTGATATTTATGAATGACAATATGTATTATTAAATTGGTTTTAGTGTGATCAGCTGGTGTCATTTTACGATACAAAACATTTGGGGACAGGTTGTATTGGAATACTAGTTGGATTCGGAGTCTAAATCTGGAACAACGCTTAAACTATGTCTCCATTTATTTTTTTTAAACAATTTTAGTTCAGTGATTTTCTACCTGGACTTTTGTTTATTCAAGCTGAACACTTGAATAATTAAAAACTAGAACATTTCCTCCCTATGCATTTTCAGTCTCGTCCTAACTCCTGCTCCTTCCAGCATTTTTGTGGTTTGTGAGAAAATTGTTTTTTTTTTTTTTTTCATGTGGTTAATACCTTTTTTTTCTGTGGCACTGGATTTTTGTCTCTTATGTGTGAACAAAAATTCAGTGAAAATATACTTCGGTTGACTGAGATTTTCATATTTAATGCAAATCCTTATTCCATGTCTTTTGTTAGGCGTAGCCTAGAAATTCCCAGCACTGCCAGAGTTTAGCTTTCTGAGTACTGAAGATGCATGTGAATTGCCAAAATGAAGGACGAGTCACAATGATTATTTTGTGTATTTTTTTAGTATTACTGTTCGTGGGTGACATGAGGTAAAATTTGTCTAACCAGTGGTTTCCCAACCTCACATCTGGATCTTGATTACTCACACTTGCTGTTTGATATTGTCACTAAAAATTCACTAAAGAAATCTGCTCACCTGCCAAGATCCAGATGAAAGAGATTCAGTTGATCAAAACAGTAAAGTTACCTTGGTGTTTCATTTAAATGAATGTCTTTTGTCATGACACAGGTGTTACCTCAGACATCTAAAACCCTTTCAAAAGCTCTTTTAGATCAGTTTATTAGCTGATAAGAATCTTGTGAGGAGGTTGGGAATAACTGATTTAACATTTTCACTGCCCGACTGTTACAATTCACATGGACACTGAAAACTGAGGGTCACAACCCTGCTTGCTGTAAATCTTGAAACTAAGCATCTGCCGTAATAAAAGCAGCATGAATTGTTAACATTTCATTTTGTTTTGCAATTCTTTGTTGTGCTAAATGTACCATCAATTTAATGCGTTGTGTCTTGTGTTTGTGTGAGCAGGGTAAGTGATTGTAAACATAACCTGCAGGAGCAAACAACAGGAATTCACTGCAAGCTGTAAATGAAGTTCTCAGTTTTCACATTGCATTCAAGAACCCCGGCCACCTGCAATATTTTATCAGTAATCATACAACATGAAAAATAAATATAAAGTGAAGGGTCACTCTCATATTTACACATAATTACCTATGCAGTTACATCTCTATACAAACAAGATTCAAAACACTTTATTAATCCCAGAGGGAAATTGTTTTGCAGAGATACTGCCACTCTCAGTCCAGAACTATGAGAAGTCCCATAACCATAAATAGCACCAATGAATATTAATGAGTCTGAATGTGCTCCTCTGTCCAGCCAGGAGTTTGGAGAGCGTCCTCCTCTCAGTTACAACGTGTAGAAGGTCCAGCTTCACAGACTCCATTTATTGAGGCTCAGGTCAAATATAGAAAATTACAGAACGTGTGCGGTGATTATTACTAAAATTTAGGCTTGGGTTAGGGCTAGGGTATTGTTGTCTGTGTCGCTCTGGCTTGATCAGATATCTTGTGTCGCTGATAGTGCGAAAATACAAAACTGGACGATAAACCGATATAAAAGACACATCTCTGACGGTTGATAAATAATTGTTATGCATAAATTCTGAGGAAGATGTTCTCTAGTTGAGAGTGACGTGGCTCTGAAAAGAGCCTTTGTGGTGATGAGGGTAAGAGTGTCTAGGCCCTCTCTCCGCGGATGCGGCGGGCCAGC
>JAUMTR010000006.1:17032934-17061707 GCA_032270685.1 Microctenopoma stevenorrisi
CGCCAAGAGGGTCACCATCATGCCCAAAGACATCCAGCTGGCCCGCCGCATCCGCGGAGAGAGGGCCTAGACACTCTTACCCTCATCACCACAAAGGCTCTTTTCAGAGCCACATCACTCTCAACTAGAGAACATTTTTCTCTTTATCTCATCTGCTTTAGTGCTAAAACACAAACGTATTTTATTTGTTTTCAAATATTAATTTGAATTAATGGAGAGAAAACTCAATGTTCATCTGTATGAAGGGTCAGCAGGAAGCAGCTCACCACAACTCATGGTTTTAAAAAATAGTATGCAAAAGATATTGAATAAAATTAGTTTTTTTATACATCAAAATATGATTTGTTCTATTAGAACTGACGTGTTTGACGATAAGTTGTTTTCTCTAGAGCCACATCACTCAAGAACTTCCATTACTGCGAATGTTCACATTATCACCCAAAAAATATCAGAAATAACTGCAATAATCGTTTAAGTTCCTGGTTCCCAGTGTTTTGCCCCTATCCGGTATGCTCAAGGCTGCGAGGTACTCGCACCATACCAGTTACAAAATAATCACAAATGATATACATGGTAAGCGTAGATGAGTCAAAAGAAACGACTCAAAGCTGAAATGCCAGACTTGTATTTTCCCTGTGTTTATTTATTTAGGATTTTCCTGTAACTTCTGTAATATTATGCTTAATGCAACATTGACATTTCTCCCTGCTGATTTTCATTTAATTGTTTTTTTAACTCTTTCTTTTTGTGTAATGGTGATTTGTGGAGCAGATACTGACACCTATTCTTTGTTTTCCACTTATAGGCTTTTACAAATATGAGCTAAACTACACCTCAGCTATTACCGGTAGTAACGGGGCCTTAAATCTCCTGAACTGTCGGCACGTGCTGCGACAGCCGGACGTCCAGATCCTTGTGACATCTGCCTGACTGTACAGACCGGTCTGCCTTTCTGCCTCTGTAAATGCAACTTCAGCTCTCTGCTTGCCCCCATCTCTTGTCTCTCTCTCTTCGCTTGTCTTACTGCAGATCACGACTTGAAATCGCCTGCTCTGGGGGTTCCTCCAGGAAATCTTAATTGGATCCTGATTTCCCTGTAACTTGGAGAGAGAGAATCCTGAGCAGTCCAAATGTGAAAATCCTGTTTTTTTCTCATCCCCAGTCCATCCCCTGCGGATGAGTCGCGCTGCAGTGAGGAAAGAGTCTGTCTGGCTGTGCAGCTTCTCCAGAGGATCTGAGAGTTCAGGCCGGGGCATGGCCAACAGCCTACCCAGGCCAGAATGCACTGTTTTACTATTTGTACTGCGGACTCCCTCCATCGTCCTGTTTCTGTTAAACAGACACTTGGTTTAAGGTTATCACTGAACAGAAATACAAAGCAATAGATTATATGAATAGTAGGTGAGTGATTCTCTACAAAAGAGCAGAACTAATGATAAATTCTGTATAGGTGCGTTTGGGATATTAGTGGAGCAGCTGAAACAGTTCTGCTCAACTAGGTCTTCACTAGGGGGAGTCAGAGAACCTATCAAAAGACCTTATGTGAGAGGTGAATCCTTTCTAGTCCATAAATGACCACACAAACTGAACCAACCTGGTGTCCAATCTGATGTTGTAGAAATCTGGTCAACAGTAAAAATAGATCTGTCGTTAGGGCCTGGATACCCTGACAGCAGTCACAGGACCCAGAGTGAGTCAGGACGTCCTGCTCAGCTTCAGCTTGATGGAGGTATGGAGTCTGCAGAGGTGCTGGAAAAAAACTTGAGAATAATCAAAAAAGCAAAACTGTCTTAGTTGAAAATATTTTAATGATGTTATACAGTTGCTAATTCATTTATTTAGATAGATTAAAAGTGGAATTTGAAAGGTTGACCTTTGACCTTTTGATGCGTCTTTCTAGTCATGTCATGTGTATGGTAGACATGTTCAACTTTGATTTACAATGGTGAAAACAAAATACTTTTATAGGGACTGTCACGCAATAATCAGTGCTGTTTTTACCATGTGATGTTCTTTTTTATGGATTAAACATTTAAACCATTCATAGCAAAAATTCACTTGTCTCTCAGTTTGTCCACTGTGTGACATACATGAAGAGTAAAACTCTGATGAAGCACCTGTGCCTTGTTGAGCACAGCTCACTGATCAGCTGATTTAGCACAAGATCCTCCCATCAGTACATTTCATTATTATAAACTATAGTTTGGAACTGAAATAAGGTTACAAAAGTTGGGGAAAATTCAACACAGAATCTAAAGAAAAGCAAAAACAGTTCATTTTATTTGTCCACTGTGTTTAGCTCTTGTTTTGGAAACAGTTTTTAACGTCTCGTGTGACAAACTGGTCAAACCACTTATGTGCAACATGTCCAGGATAAAAGATTTTATGAACCAAGGATACACATTATTAGTGTGTTTAAAATAAAGCTACGATTTTCAATCTACTCTGCTCCATCCAGCCTTCTGTTTCCCAGCTTTTCCATGCAGCCCATCAGGTATTAGACATGAGAAAATTACAGCAAATAAGAATTTTCTACACATGGAACAAATCAGACACTTGACTGGTTTGGAGGCTGAACCTGCACTTTAACCAATTTTGTTGCCCTTACCTTTAATATACACAATCGCATGTAGTCAAATGCTATGTTGTAATTACTACACATTGCACATCTAAATAAACAAAATAAGAAGCAATATAACTGTAACTTATGGTAATACCAGATGTCAGTGTGAGTTTCCTGTCCCTTTCTTCTCTCCTCTTCCTCCTCTCAGGTCTGGCTGCTCTAGATGACGCCGTTACTGTTTTTTCCCTCTTTTTCTCACACTTACTCTCCCACCCTGTTTCTTATCGTTCTCTTTTCCAGCCTCTATTTAGGCTGGCTTTACTGGTACGAAGTCCACCTCAGAATGTGCCAGTTCATAGAAATAAATTATGCAATGCAGCAAAAAAATTACAAAATACAACAAGAATAACTCTAAATGTTGTGGTTAAATATATAGTAAGATAGTGTGAGAGACTAACTGTGTGTGACTCTTTTGTGACTCTTTTATTTTTTTCAGCAGAGGATTGTAGATATTCAAACCCACAAAATCGTCTGCGGGTTGTTTACATCTATCACGGCTGAAACATGACCACAAATAAACGACTGTTTCTCTGTACCTGCTTTACAGGTAAAAAGGCAACTAACGGATTTCTTAAAAACATAAAAGTATGTTTTTGGACTCCGAGCCCATGTGTTCCTACTAAAAACATATATCATGAAGAACATGTCATGAATCTAATTATTGTCCTTTCATGAATTTCATAAATTATGTGGACACTGTAGATTACAGGAGCAAATAATTCATTTTTGCAAAAAGATTCAATATATTTCATTTGAGAACTTTTGACAAAAAGTCCAAATTATAATGACAGTGCATGGACTAAACTCAGTGTTGTATGTGTCATATATTTGCACTTTGCTCACCGTACGCTATGTTCAGCAGGTTTATCTTTTGTGGGCAAAGCAGACAAACTGCTGGACACTGAGATCTAGTTTAAGGTGTATGTGTGTTGAGTTGGCAACATTACTGCATGGACTCAATATGGGCCTTATGACAGAAACATTGGATGTGTCACGATTAAGTCAGTGATTTAAGAAAAAAGTGCTCACTCATCTTCGTTTGTTTTGCACATAACACATTTTTTTAATTCTTGCACAAAAGAAGTTTAACTGCTAAAATCCTAAAAAAATGCAAAGGTGTTGAAATATCTCAAGGAAGAAACTAATACATCTAGTGAACATTTTAGTGCATTGGAGTATGTTTGCAGTTGTTGCAGCATCAGACTGTTGTAATCCCAACTGCTCTCAACTATTCCAAATATTTAAGGCCTCTAAAAGCCGCTGTTCACGTGTTGGCCCTCCATTCAGACTGCTCTGGACCAAAGTCCACATAGGGAGAGAAGAAAACGTATGGTCCAGGACTGGATCAATGTGGATATGGGTCAGTCTGTGCTCATGGAAGTCTCCAATCTAGGTCAGAGGTAATGGGAAAACTGATGAAACACTGGCTTTACTACAACAAATAATCCTGTAAGTTCCGACATGGATCTGCCATAACGGCAGTCTGTCTGTCAGAGGTTTGCTGGTATGTGCTCATTTTTTCAGCCAGAGGTCTGAATGAGTAAAAGCTGGAATTCTTGCCTTCTGGCTTAGCTTGATATTCACCAAGGTTCAGTGCAGCATCTGATTAATGTTAGTACCTGTCAATCCCACGCCGTCACTTTTAGGGACGTTTAATTCAGACACATGAACAGACATAACACAGCTCAGTAATAACGTTGCTACATTGACTGAAGTTGGTCCCTGCTGACACGCAGAAAACACACTTAATCCGTTCGACCTTAGGTTGTTTTTACGCACAGTCACATGGACAGAAAGAGTCACAGCGATGTGATGGTAAATCACCTCTTAATCCAGAGTGAGCTAACATGTGACCTGAATGAAGTTAGAATGAACCTGTCTGCCTTCTGTAGGTCAGCAATTACCAAATTCAATCAATGTAGCAACCTCATTACTGCTGGTGAAATGTAGTCATGTGATTGTTGTTGCTGCCTCTGACTGGTGAAACGAATGGGTAGAATAAATGGTAAAAAAAAATTCAGTAAACTGCCAAATATGTATTGATTCAGTAGAAAGCTGCAGTCTACAAAATAAAGGGGTGCAATTTACCCAACCTGAAAACTACTCCACACAAAAGCTCACAGAACAACTTTAAATGGTGCATAGTCCGTAGCAAAGATACATTTAAGATACTTCTGGTATGACAGATATGGTCAATCTGTTAGTCAAACAGCCACACCCTCCTCAGGTGAAGTCTCTATCTATAGGCACAAAAAAAGGATGAGTGTTGTTTAGAGACGTAAAACTAAAACCTCTGGGAAAACAGCAGTTAGCAGTGAGACAACAAGAAAGAAAAGACAAAGTATTTGGTGTAGTCACCAAAGAGTTTGACCTGCCTCTTCACTGAAGTTGTTTTCCACGTCTGTGTTAAAGAAAATTCAATCAATATAACACATAATGCAGGATGAAGCATTTCTTCTGTAGTTTTATGATATCCAAGTGAGAGTCAACTCATAAGTTGACAATCATGCCAGCATTAAAAACATTATACCTACAAACTACAAAAATCACAATCAGCACCAAGAGTCAGTGTGTGGTTTGTCCCAACAAGCTGCACCTGGGACAACTCAATCAGGCTTCAGAGGCAGGCTGAACTTTAGCAGCTCACTGATCAGCTGATGGAAGTTCAGGTTTCTACAAACCCACCACGGCTGTATCGTTGTATTTACAGGTAACGTTCCAGTGTCACTCTCCTTGAGGTTATGTAAAGCAGGTAATCACTATGGCATTGAACTTTCTTTGCTTGTATAACAGGAATTCAGGGTAGGGTTGCTCATTCTGTGTAAAGAAAAGCTTGTTTTTCTTTTTCCATTTAACTGTCTGCTTTCTATTCCCTGCGTCATTCAAATAACACTCCTACACCCATTCAAACTCTAAAAGATGTAGCAATGAAAGAGCAAAGTAACTAACCACCAACAAATTCTTGTAATGCATATTATTTCATGAGCATTATTCTCTTACGTTCACATTTTTTCTAAACCCTTTACTGTGGTTTGTGGCTTGTACTTTCTGTGTATCTCGTACAGAACATTTCTTAAGAATGGGAGATCTTTATTTATTCACAATCCTTTCCCAAATATTCAGAATTAGGACAAACGATCCTTTGGTTGCAAAGCCATCTGTTGTGTGACCTCCACCTGTTTTGCATTAGTAAGGTGGATGGCGTGTGTGTGTTTTATAGGACTGATCCCTGCTCTTATAATTTAGTGTACACAATGAGATTTACACGTAGCTATTCCTTCATTCTAGTCGAGGTCTAGTCTACAAAGAACGGAACCGATCATAGTTACAGAAGAGTTTAAAATAAAACTGTCCTATGTCCATTTGTAGTTTAGTTGTTCCAGTTATCTGACAGACTAGTCAAACATACCAGTGTTGATTTTTTAAAGAATTGTCAGAGTTGTTTTGAAAGGCACAGATGGTAATCTTTAATCTTGTTGCACTCAGCTTCTAAGAGATAACAAATCTCAAGATCCATCCTGTAAAGCAACCTACAAGATCATGGCATCATGTTTAAGTTGTTACTTAAAACTATAGGACATTTCGTTCATGACCTTTCTCCTCAGCCACATTCTCCAGCTTCTTGTGAGGGATCGTTGAGGTGTTTTCATGACCAATGAGATGTATAATCCCTCCAGTCTTTTAGGTCGGTCTGACTGCTTGAAGTTGACAAGTAGTTTTTGTACCTCGCGTAAGGTTGTATTACGTCTTTAGTAAGCTTAGGTGCTATTGTTGTGCTTTAAAATGAGAGTATGTCATGTGATTACATACATAATGTAACAAACTTGATTTTAAGATGCCTGATGAAGAAGCTAACGGGAGCTTTTTCTAATTTCTACTAAGTTAGGGTACTTATATATATATATCTGAAAGAAAAGTAGTTCTATATTTTATATAGAGAACAGAACTGTGTCATGTATCATTAGGCCACGGCGTGGGTTTGGTGGTGATTACGTCATTGCCCCACCTTCATTTGTTGCTCAGCTGCTTTAAAAAATTATTGTTGAGTGAAGTCGAAGGGCCACAGGAAAGGCTTGTTTGTCTGGTTCATTCTCACACTACTGTGTCGCGTGTGGGTATTTGTGATCTTACTGAAGACTTAGATTCTCAGTGCCGACATCATCACCCAGACACAGGTGAGACCATGGTTTTCTTTGGAATCTGCTAACAATTTTATTATATTCTGCAAACACATACATGAATACATGCTATGGTTTCTGCATCCTGTGTCTATGGTACCTGTGGAATAAATTTTGACTTCTCCATGATGAACAGTAAAATTTGTGCGGACGGTCTGTGCTGCGTGTAATATTTATTTTGATGTCCTTCATACTGATTTGATTTTGGTCCAGTGGTCAAAATATATTGTCTTTTCATTATTTTGTTGTTGGATTCTAACAAAGGAGGTTTTCTTTTGTTTTTTTTCACTGTGAAGATTTCCATCATGTTTTGTAGTGCGCATGTGTGTGGAATGTATCCGTGTACACATACCCGGTTGTAGTATGAATAGACTATGCACGTCAATCAGAGAAATGCACAAATGAGCCTTAATGGAATGTGAGAGTACTTGTCGATTAGGATTACTTTTGTCTTTTTTTTTTCTATAATCACAATTTCTCTGAACCAATTTTCTGATCTGATGCTCTGTCAACCAAATTATGTGACTTGACAGTGGACAGATGTTTCTCTTCTCTGAACATGACATTATAATCACTTTCTGTTTATATGTGTGACATTATAAAAGAAGTCTGACATGAGCTCTACCTCCTGGTTCTTCCTACAGAAGCCATCATGACTACTACAATGATCATCACTCAGCCACAGCCCGTGATGGTGGCTCGAGACTCCCAAGAGTGGTCATCTGAGATATGTGACTGCTGTGACGACGTGCCCGAATGTAAGTCTCTGCCTTCTATAATATATTTTTTTCACACCAGTACAACTGCTATATGATAAAATCATAAAATTAAACCACACACACATCTACTTCAACACTGTTGTCCGATGGTACAAACTTCATGAAACATGAAAATACATCAAGTGCAAACACATAAGGCCAAGAAGCCAGTGATGACTCTCGGGTTGTCTGGAAGTTGAGTCAAGACAACAGGACATCTTTGTTATTAGGTGATATTGGAAGTCACGTTGCCATGTCTTAACTTCCAGATAAGTAAGGTAAGGCCAATAAAGAAAAGGTTTCATCATATCATTATTGATACTCCTATTACCATCATAGTGTTTGTAGGTGTGTCTTGGTATCGGTGTGTTTAGCTGTTGTTTTTTCCTCTTAGGCTGTTTTGCATTCTGGTGCTTACCTTGCTTTACCTGTATAACTGCCAAGAAATATGGGGAGTGTCTCTGTCTCCCCTTGCTGGACTTCATTGGATTTGGAGGCTGCATCCCTTCCATCACCATGTCTATGAGGGTCTCCATGCGGCAGCGTTATGGAATCAAAGTAAGGATGCAGTTTTGGTTGTTGCTGTTAACTAGTTAAGTTAACAACAGTAATTCCGGTTTGGCATTATAGAATATAACTTTATGATATCTAAGACTTTTCATGAAGTTTATGCAGGTTCAGAATAACAGAAATAAAACCAATTTTCCTATGACCCTGCTGCTAGTCTGTGGATCTAACAGTACCCATCTTCACTCAGCAGCTAAAATTGGAATATCAAATAATGAGTCGAAATAAATGAATTGGTCCAAACAGGCTCTGAGGAGGAATTATCTGACACTTTGTCCATGAAGGTTTTTGTACTGTTCGTAGAATTTTTGTGACTGAGGGAGGAAGTTCTTCCAGGACTTTTACTTCTGGTTCCACAAAGCTAAAATTCATACATCACTACAATTGGCACTCATTTTCATTTTGATATGAATGTGTTGAAAGGTACATTTTGTTGTTTACAGTGCAACTTAAGCTTTTGATATATATTGTACCAGCTTTCCCCATGTAGCTATGTGGTGGTAGAACTGGGTTAAAAAGTGCATATTTATTTATGGACAGAATCTGTTTCATCAAACACAAGGTGAAATCAAGTTGTTGTAAAAAGGTTCCTGTTTGAAAATAATGGAACCAAACTAGTTTAAATTCTTCAAATGCAATTAACAGTAATTTCGTTATTTTCAATTGTGATCAAAATATTGGCAAAAAGGCCTGATGTATCAAATATGATAGAAATCTCCCATGTCGCCATCTTATAACATCACTTATCCCTAATAACTGAATGAAATGAAAGGAAAAGCTCTATAGCAGAGACAGGTTAAGTAAAGCTGCAGTAAAGCGTCAGGGATTTGAACTGAAAATGTATTTAAAAATATAATATAAATGTGTGCTGTCAGTTGACTTAAAATGATTTTGTTTTATCTGCAGGGCACCATGTGCAGGGACTGTGTGTATTCTACCTTCTGTGGACCATGTTCCTGGTGTCAGATGTCTAGAGAGATGAAGAAAAGAAACATCCCAATCGTTATGGTCGCGGCCAAACACAGATGATCTCTATGCACTTGTTGACACAATCCGGCTTAGGATGCTACTTCCATTATACGCAGTAGACTGAAGGCCTTTAAAAAAGATGCTGAGACAGCATGTGCCACTGAAGTTAATTAAGAAAGTTAACCTAATAAAACCCATGGAATGTAGAACATTTTCATTGCTTTGATTTTTTTATGTTTTTTTGTTTTATATCTCTTCTTTTTCTATTTAAGCATTTTGACTTCAGTCTGAAATGTTATACACTAACGTAAGTGTTAAACCAACTGTGTACCACTTTGAGTGCTTAATTTGCAGCTTTTGTTGTCACATATTATTGTATACTATACTATGACAGCTAGAAAATAAATGTATTTCTTTGAAAGAACAATGTGTTTCCCGCACAAATAAAATAGCATTTTGTTATTTGAAATGTCAGGAAATGTCATTGTGTCTCCCAAAAGATAATACGACGATGTACAAGAGGCATCATTGAGGAAAAAAAAAAACATCTCCTATCTTTTATTTACATTTGAGCAAAATGTGTCATATTATTCACACCCTTCACAAACTGTCAAAATAAATCCTATCTAGACATTAAATGTAACGCTCCATGTGCCTGTAGAAACAAATGTCCCCTCTCACATCACTGAACCCTAAAATAAGAGGTGCCAGTCACTGGCTCAGCTCTACACAGTCACCAGTAAACAGTGATACTTGACAATCAACATGCCATTCCTTTCCTTGTCTCTCCTTTCAGGGCAGACTTCTTCTTCTGACGTCATACAAGGTTAAACAAAAGTGTTTTTTTATACCCGTATGGTCACAGTCCATTACGCGCTCTGTCAGCCTGCAGCAGAGGTTTTTCCTTTCATGCCTCCTTCCTCTGGAATTACTGGCATCTTCAGATACTGTGCTTCTAGAGAATGTTGATTAACTGATAGTTTGATAGGCTTTGACTTTATGCAGGAAGAATATGACATGAGATGTGCTTTTTTTGAGTAATACTATACAGAGTTTATATGCATCAGTTGTTTTGAACAACAACATGATAATTATCTTAATTAAGATTTTGCTTGATGGCTACCGTCCAACAGGTCATGAAAATATTTTGGATGCTTGAGCACAGTGACGTGACTTCTGGTGACAGGGTCAGATTGACTGAGATGCGATGGGCAGTAGACCGTTTCTATACTGTGCAGAGGTTAGTCTCATGGAAATGCCACATAGAATGTGGGTTTGTTGATTGTGATCATGACAAGGTCCCGACCTTGTTTGATGCTCTGCTGACTTTAAAGTGTTCACATAAACAGGACTTTGAGGAGTAGGAGGAGGACTGGTTTGTCCGGTTGATCCAGCAGTTTTGGTGTTGACTGCATACTGCATGTATATGTGGACAGATTGACAAACGACAGGTTCTTAGTGTGGATGTTAACTGAGACAAGACGCCAGACAGAGACCTCTCTCATCACTCAAATACACAGGTAGGCAAACTATTTTTCCTTAAGATTACCTTAACTTCAACTTAAATGCACTTATAGAAGACTATATACATCTCTTACAACGATGTGATGCTTTTTAAAGGGCATTTCACTGTTCACAACGTGCTCTTTAAATGCACAGATTTAATTTGCAATAGTTTGATGAGTTGTGACTGAGATTTGTTGTGAAAATCACAAACACATTTCCACAAGAAATCAGCGTTATTTAAGAAACAGAGGCGAGTGCGTTCAGTCGAAGAGCTCTCAAGTACTTGTTGGAAATACTATCAGATTTTGAATGTAACTGTGTCACTGTTGCATTAATTAACATGTTAGAAATCAACTCTTGCTTCATCATGTTAGTCGCCATAATGTCCGCCACGATGGTGGTTAGACAGCCTCAGCCTGTTATGGTGGTCCAGGAGTCGCAAGAGTGGGGATCTGACATATGTGACTGCTGTCAAGACGTCCCCGAGTGTAAGTGTCTGTGCTCATGTGTAACCTTTACACATTTATCTGACAACTTCACCACTGTTTCTATAATAGCACATGTAAGGGACACCCATCCTGCCTAATATTCTTTTATTTCCCTCTTTACCTACTATTGTAACAATGTGTCCCTGATTAAATAAAAAGAACAGGTTCAAATTTGAAATATGATTCATTCACTTCCTCATGTAAAATTCCTCATGACACAGTTCTGCTTTAAAGAATCATATCATTGTTTTCTAAAAACAATGATATGATTCTTTGTTGTCTCTATGTGTTTGACTCAGACTCAGTATGTTTATTCTGTTTTTTTTATGTTAAGGCTGTTTTGCTTTCTGGTGCTTTCCTTGTTTCACCTGTATAACCGCCAAGAATTACGGGGAGTGTCTCTGCTTGCCCCTGCTGGAGTACTTCAGTGGTTGCATCCCGGCCATCACCATGTCCATGCGGGTCTCCATGAGGCAGCGTTACAATATCAGAGTAAGAACAAGCAGTTAGAATGATTTGAATTCCAGTAGTAGTAATAATATTAATAAGAACAATAGAAAAATGCCCTGGAAGTAATTATCATTTTATTATATAACAAAAATTGAACCCTTTAATTATCATCTACATACTTAAAAAATATTGTGAAGTAAAGTAATAAAAAATTAAAAGATATTAGTTTGTGTCACTGTTGGATCAGTTAGTTTAAGAAGACTTGTTTTGCATTAAACTGTCATTATTATTTATTGTATCTGTTCTAAGTGAGTGGCCCAGTACCTCTATGGGTTACCGCCAGGCTGCATCAGTAAAGTAAAGCAACTAAATTCCTGTCAGACCTGAAGTGAAAAAAGTAGATCTCAGGCTTACTGGATATGTGCTACTGTTTCTAAATAACAGAGACTTGAACTGTAATTCAAATAGGTAAAATAATTATCCAGGTGTTGAGTGATTTTACTGCATATCTCTGCAGGGCACCATGTGTAACGACTGTGTCTGTGCGACCTTCTGTCCAAGCTGCGTCTGGTGTCAGATGTCCAGAGAAATGAAGAGAAGAGACATCCAGATCGTTCTGGTTGGGGCCAAACCGAGATGACTGCTCTCATCTCCACCCCAATAAAACAAAACCTGTTGACGATGCTGTTAACATTATGCAATTTAGACTGAAGCCCTTTGATTAACAATTTGTAATAGAAAGTTCAAAGTGCTGACTGAAAAACTGCAGCCATCAACATGTGCTAAGAAATTACTTAGTCATGAAACTACAAACACTTTGAAATGTATAACACATAGCAAGTTGTGTTATTTTAAACTGTATTTAAATAAATTATGATGTTTTTAAAATAGCTTATTTCATCCCCTAAAACCAAAAATTTAAAAATATCGTGTAATTACCAATATTGTATTAAAAAATCAGAAAGATGTAATGTATTTTTTTTGTTTGCACAAATATTTACTAGCTCATCCCAGTATATATATTTGTGAAAGTTCTTGTTGCTTGCTGTACATAAATATATACCTATAAACATATGAAATGCCAATAAAAAAGAAGCTCCAAAATGGAAATAATAAAAGTTCTCTATCTAGTTAAACGAATAAGCCTTAAAATTATCTACACAAAAAGTTACACCTTTCTCGACCTTCAATATCTAATTGCAACAGAATATTTTATTTTTTGGCTTTTTTTGTTCACATTTGCTATGTTACTTGCACAGTAACATTTGTAATAAAGATTTATCACACAAGACAAACTTGAACCGCTGCAATTAGTTTTAACCCCACTAGATGTCACTGTCTAGCTTCGACACTTCAAAACTTCTTTTGGTTTCCTTTCCCCATTACTACTTAAAACTACAGTATTTAATTTTTCTTTATTAATATTCACTAATTTTACATTTACCAAGTAGATTTTGATTAATGATTTTCTATTAATACAATTATAAAATAAAAATAAATGTCTCATGAAATGCATATAAACTTTTCCTCTCGTCATTCATTATTTATGGACAAAGATGTGAGTGTTTTGGCATTTATGAAAAATTTCTCTTTACACTCGAAACTTTTTCATGTTGGTATAATGCAGCATCAGAGAGATGTAGATTCCCCGGGACCACTAAGGTGGAAATAAACAGAGCAATTTATGTGGAAATTCTCATCATCTCAAAGACTGTTGACAGTCGCTGTCCGCTCTGTTCTTATTTCTTGTGGACAGATCACACACAATGTAAAACATTGTATTAAGGGTGCTTGGACCCTGTTAAAGTTTTTACATTTTTTGGCACAGATTGTAGCGTTACTGCCTCCCAGTGGTCTGGTAATGTAAATGCTTCCTTTGCTGCTGCTGCTGCACTTGATTGTTGGAAGTAAGCGTCTCTCTGAACAATGAATAAATGTTTTTATCTGTACATAAAGAGCTCAAAGCTGGACTAACCCTAACTCTAAGTACAGTTAGATTTTAAACCATACCTGTGCACAAAACAAACTTTAGGTTAAATGTTAAAAATGAAATGAAAATTTTCTTTTCTATATTAAGTAAAATTTATTAGAAATTTCAGTGGAATGCTGGATTATAGTTGTGTGGGTGAATGATCATAATGGGCTTTTATATACAAAAGTAAAAAAATTAATTAATTAGAACACGTGATTCAATATATTAAATTTAAAGTTATCATAAAAGTCACTGTAGATTTAGTGCTAAATGACATAGTTCTTACTTATTATCTAATTCATTTACATCGAAAAAATCATTTGAAAAATCAAGTGCTACCAGTTGATTACTACATTATTGGTCCTGTACTTTGCTGAAGTATTGTACTCAAAGTATGTAAAGTTATATGTACATTTACTTAATTAGAATTTGCAGAGAAATGTATATTTTGCTCCACCACAATTATGCAACAGTTTCAGTCACTTTGCAGATGCAGGTTGTTCAAACAAACATTGTCTAAATCAAAATCAGCTCCACCTTCACTAGCCGCTGCTTTGTTGACACCTTCTGTCCCACCTAGAATGAAGAGGGCGGAGTACATTTTAGTTTCACACGCAATGTCTGTAGCAGAATTCGTTTTTTTTTTCAGAATAAGTTTTTAAGTCTCACACACAAAGCTTTAACGTTTACTTTTTTAATGCTTCTAATTAAAGAACCACTCTGTGAAGAGAAGTGAAATAAATATACATTAAAAAAATGTTATGTTTCAGATTTTTCAAATTAAATGATCAAAAGTCAGGTTTTTGAAGTGGTTCTCTCATTAATTAAACCTTTCAAGACAAGAACATATTAGATTTCTACAGAAAACTTATTTACGAGGAACATGTGGAACAAATCTAGACCAAACTCAAACTTCATGTTTTCAATGGCGTCGAGTTCAGTCTTGTTTAAAATATACTGAAGTTTCTGTAAATTTTAAAGAGTTACTATATTTTAAATATATTTTTATTTCAATCTGAGTAAAGAATTCAAAGTGGTACTAAAGTGGAGTACTTTTTAGAGAACTACTTCTTCTACTTTTGTTTACTGCTGCTTCTGAAAAAGTGTCACGCTTTCAACATAGCAATAGAATAGAATATCTTTATTGTCATTGCTATACATTTATTATGCAGTTTGGTTAAATGTGGTTGGCAGCTCTACAGATGTTGGAAAGAGAATAACTTCATATCCAGATAAATAAACAAACATACAGACTTATTTGTGTAAGACAGGAAAAGTGAAAGAAGAATACAATTAATATTAGACGTGAACTTATCAGATTAATTCTTTAATAACTTTGTGTGTTTTGGTGTTTTTCTGCCCTCTATTGGCTGAAATATGGTTAATGACAGCATCTGTACTGTGTGGTCAGCTGAAGGTTTGCCAGTACCCATTTAATGTAAAGGAGGGCTAATATGGAGAGATTTAACATCATTTTCTGTTGCTCATTTTAGACAGTAAATTTAAGGATTCAACCATCATGTCATATTTTGTCAAATTACTCCTAATAAATTTCTCTATTTGTTTAGTCCGGTGTGCGTTCCAGCAGAGGAGATCCCTCCTGTCTGCTGGCAAACTTGGCCCCAGTCTTCACTGTAAATTGCTCAGTGGGTTGTTTTTAATGGGATTATAATGACAGTTATGGTTTGCAAGAATTGATGTTTGTGACTTTTATGAGGTGTGATTGAAGGGGCGGGTCCAGGCGGCTCATAAAGGCCGCAGGAATGTTAATTGGTCGAGGCCACTGTTGCCCTCTTTGTTCTGCTCTCTCATACTGGGCTTCTGTTGCGCCCGTTAAAGGCCAAAGAACTGATTTAAAATCTGTGACTTAACCTCACCCTCCCACACACACTCACATATGTACACGACTTATCCCACCTACACGCCCTCCGCTCATCCCCTCCCTTTCTTTCTTCTGGCTTTTTCCTTCCCTCTCCTGAAGAAAATTGACCCCTTTGCTTCTCTCATTTCCTCCATGTTGCTTAATCAGGTGGTTGGTGCATGCCCCCCCTTCCCTGCTGGGTTTGATCCAGTGTTGGGGGAGTAATTTTGTCACAGTTTTTCTCTCTCGGTCTTTTCTCCTGTGGCCACACGTACGGCTGCACCTCCAACCAGGGCTGTGTGTGGAGGTGAGGGAGGTCCGAATACCTCGTAACAATAATAAAAGCGTATTTGTGTCAGAGAGTCATTCTCTGTCGTTTGGAAACACTGAATAGAGAGCACAGTTAAAACAAAAGTATTTTTATTGTATTGGTGTTAAGGGTCAAACCTGAAAACATTTTTGTATCAGACAGAGTAAACAAGACTAATGTGTTTCTGCTGCACTGATTTGTTCGTCACAGCCCCATTCTTAATTTAGCATGTTCAAATATGTTAATTAGCAGTCAAAGTAAGACAATTAAGGGAAAAGTGACAATAAAACTAGTCTGGCTGGGTTTTGGTAAAAAACAGAGCTGATTAATATTCTGACATGATGACGATTGAAAGCTCTGACACTAGTCTACGAAGTGGTCAGCTTGGCTGCTTTCTACCTGAATATCTTCATCCAGTTCTTCAATCTGTCACAACCACTGCGTTCTGCTAAAAACACACCATGCAGCAAAAATCCCAGGCAAAGCCTTTCATCTCAGTGGTCCCACGATGCTGGATTAAGCTAAACAAATCCCAATGGTCCGAAAATTGTTCAAGGTTCAGCCTTATTCAGCTTCCTGTGCACAAACACTTTATTATTAGTTTCTGATGAAAATGAAACACCTCTTATGTTTTCATTTAACTCAACCTGTTACATAAATACATGAGTCAAAGGATCATCAAAGTGTTGTGGTTCATCATCTGGGGACCACAAATGTTTGTGCAAACTCTCGAAAGCTGCAGAGGCCTGAACCGAAGTGTAGGACAAACCGACCAGCACAGCCACAACATCCGTGCTACAATTCCATTCAAATAAATTCTGTGCTACCGTGTGAGTTTAAGACTTAACTGAACCCTGGGTGGACGGGGCCCTGACATGGAAATCAGGGGTCATAAGATGGATTTGAACCTGGAGGACATGGAATCTGCCTGATTGTCCCTGTCTGTCCACCATGACAGATAGACACACAGAATCTCTCCATAATTTCCTGGGGAAGTGTTCCTTTTAAAAGACAAGGCTGGAGTTGCCGGGGGAGTCGGCTGATAACGGCACAGGTTAAGATGAGGAGGGGGGCGAGGGGTTGGAGGGAGTGGGTGGGTCGTAGTCCGACACACGCTATCAGACGCCACGTCTCAGAACAAACAAACAGCTCTGACCTCTCAAAACAACCGCAGCAGGGAGCAGCTGATAGGGAGAGACGGATAGTTAGAGGTTGGCAATTGTGCAGCAAGTGTGTGTGTGTGTGTGTATGTGTGTAGGGGAGGTGGAGACCGGGGGCAAAGGGGCATGCAGGGCAATAATTATCTGATCATTCCATGATCTTACTGTCACCGTAACTTATAAAATGAGGAGGCTGTGGGAGTGTGTTCACGTGTGAGTGTGAGATCTTTTACAAAATTTTATGCAAATGGTTTTTAAACAGACTTTTGCTGCACGACATATCTCAATGTGAAGATACAATGTGTTAATAATAAAGTTTGCACAGCATCCTAAACAATCAGAAAACAGCAGGGACTTATTTATTGCATATATGAGTTTAAGTATAAGTTCAGCTATACCACACTACTGGTATTAGTATCTGTATTTCCTTAAAATGTATTTTTTTAAAAGTCCCCTTTTTTATCTGATGTTTTTACATTGATATAACTTGTGCATTACAGCTACAATATTCAAATTTTGGGAATCAAGTAAATCATTCCACTGCACTCTGCCAAACCCTTCAGGTGTTGGCGGCTATGATTTTAAACAAAAAGCTACAAGTGTAGGAGAATTAATTGAAATTGTCCAATTAGCAAAAAGAAGTGTTCAATGAATCTCGGCCTTAAAATCTTTTGGCAGCAGCAGAGGGAGTTCATCTCCCACCCTAATTATTCAGCTGGATAAATAAATTGACAAAGTTAATTCATTGACACAAAACGTCTGAAACCTCAAAAGCTTGTGTAACACTGCGTGTTTTAGGTTCATTTAACGTGTGTGTGTCTGTGGCACATACAGACAAATGAGAAAGGAGAGAAACGGGAGGTGTAGCAGGGGGAGGGAGGGTCAACAAATTCTTTGATTACTGAACCTTGTCATTCAGATAGCAGGGAACCCGAACACTTGGTGAACACATCCAAGGGCAACGCAGGCAGAAACTACCTGTGTTTCTCCTCGTCAGTCCTGTTTAATCACTTCGTTTAATCACTTTATCACACTGCTTCACCCCCTCCGTCTAAATGAATCATGTTAGCAGAGTCACTAGTGGATATGGCGTCGATCCAGTTTCATTTTGTTCAATTGGTAAACCACAAAATTTTGGGAGTTGTGACATTGCTAATTTATTATACATGTTAATTATTTTTACATATGGCTTTTTAAATGTGGATTGAATGTTTTCATTGAACATGTTTAAAGGATGCTGCAGACTATATATGCACAGACACACACAGGATTTTTCATAAGTTGTAGCCCTAAATGTGACTGACGTAAATAGTTTATATAGCAGTACTGGTAGCATTAAGACAAAACATCAACATATTACATGTAAAAACACAAAGAATAGAATAACATATAGAAACAATAGACAAACGGATCAAATGATTTTGTTTAATATATTTTGTATTATTAGAAAATGTATGAATATAGTTAATAATAAAATTATAATGTTAGAATAACTAATGAACATATTTTAAATCTCACTAATAACGATACATAATAATATACTAATAGATTAAAAAGTAATACCAGTACCACTAAAATAGTAACATAATAATATATTATTTTGAAATATGCCCACCATATGAAATACAGTCCAGGAAAATGCTGGATCGTACTGTATGTGCTCTGACATGAAGTATTACACATTATTATATAACTAGAATGAAATGGTAAAAAGGTGGATTACTGTATTATATTGTATCATCATCATATTTTGTCATAGTATACTATCAACCATAATATAAAGTGTCATGAAAAATAATAGTACTAACAGTGCGGTTTAATTTTGAGCCAGTAGTAGTGTCAGTGGTCGGAGAGTGGGTGGAGTTTCATGAATTTATGTTTATATATTAGACGTCCACTAGGGGACAGTACTGAGCACCAGAGAGCTCCTTTATCATGAATCTCCACTGCTGTTAGTGGTGATATACGGCTGCTGAAAACAACCTCTTAGGTTCATCTCAAGGTTCATTGAAGGGGTGAATAGCACCTACAGCTCTTCCCAAGATATCGCCTCTCTTTTTCTGTCACACACCGACTCTACAGACTTGTTTAGGTTCAGGGGGAAACCTATTTATTACTCTGTGAGGTCTAGAAAACGTTGAACTGAACATAATATCAAGATACTAGCAGGTTGTTCCTCTTCAACAATAAGCAGTGTGCATTTTTTCTGATTTTATTGTTCACTTGATTTCTGTGATTTTTTTTTTTGTTTCAAAAATTAAAAACAATAATGACGAAACAAACTTAATCCTCCTGTATTTGAATTCTTTATTACACTGATTTTATAAGACATGAATTTACATTAATTCTGACAGCCAATTAATAAAAATACTGAAATTGGTTATAAGCTTTGATCTATATTTGAATATCAACATGATGAGACATGTTTAATGCAGCCGTGTCAGTTTAATCCCTTTCCGTAATTTCTGAAGCTCAAACAATCAGTTTGCTGAGAATAATCCTGTGTATATCCTTTCTGGACCAAATGAATATGCACAGCAGTTACCAGGTTTAACATATATATAGTAGACTTCTCTATTGGTTCTGGAATATTAACAATGTAGTGATTATACCTTTTAAAATCTCTGCTCTCGTCACCCTGACATTTGTCACCACTGGCATCAAAATTTTAAAAAAATGATGCAAATTAACATGCTGCAAATAAAACATATCCAATACTTTACTCGCGTGCCGAAGACGTTCCATTAATACGTTACAACCCACAGCGACTCCAACGTTTGCAGACACCCGAGGATGAATGTGTGTTACGCTGAGGCTGCAGCCTCGCTGGAATTACCTTTCACAGTCTCCAGGAGTTTAAACTGTCCAGAGCAGGGGGGGGTATGAAGAGGGCTGATGGTGTGACACAGTGTGACCCTAATTAAAACAATATTTATTTTACATTGTGAATATTTCCCAAACTTCTCTCCGTTACAGGCCCGTATTTAAATACATATCTGATCAGCAGCTGTTCATTTGTTATCTTGCTCAGGGCAGATTGTGCCACAAACCTCTCCATTAATTAACATTTTAAATGTTAGAAAACATTTACACGCAGTGTTATACGATATCACAAACTCCTTCCACATGGAACAAATACAAATGTGCTGCAATGTTTTTTGTTATAATATTACCAATAAAATATACTTATATCAAATGTAGAAGTATTGATTATAACTCATTATTACAGAAGCTCCCTTTGCAAACTGATACATATATATAACATATATTTGAGTCTGATATTCTATCATCTGTTCTATGCTGGTTCAGTTTAGGCACAAAGTCACTATGGTAAGTTTGTGGTTTGTGATAATGTCAATTAATCTTTTGTCTGACGCACTGCATATGTTGTTTTCTTTATTCAACCATAAAGAATGCAATCATTTCCTAACCTTAGTGCCTCGACACAACCATAGGGAAATGTAATAATTGTAAGATTATTAAATGTTGCCTGAAACCAGCCGAAATACAGTGCTTTGAAAAATGTGTTTCCCTCATACTTTAGCAAATTAAACACATTTTAACATTACAAAAAATTAAGTGCAAATGATGATTTATTTTAGTAAAATAAAAATGTTCCAAATCTGCCTGGCTCTGGGCGAAAGAGTAAATGGCCCAATTACCTAATAACTGGTCGTTGGTGACACCAACAGCAATCAAGCATTTGCAGTCACTGGTAATTCGTCTTTCACAACACTGTGGGATTATTTTGGTCCACTCTTCTTTACAGAATTGTTATCGTCATCCGCTTTGACTGGGTCAATCCAAACCTTTAGTTTTTACTCTTTTAGCCATTCACAGGTGGACTTGTGTGTTTTGGATCACTGTTTTGCTGCAGACCCTGTGCCATTGGGTTTGAGATCTCCAATTGATGGCTGGACATTCAGGATTTGCTGGGAAAGTGCACAATTCATTTTTGCTTCAATTATGACAAGTTGTGCAGATCCTGAAGCTGTACTGCAGACCCAGACCATCACACTACCACCACTGTGGTTGGCTGTTGGTATGATGTACTCTTTTTTTAAATGCACTTCTTGTCTGTGGTTCACTGGACAGAAATTTGTACAAATGTCAAACCTTTTCGCAGACTTATAGATGTCAATTACTTTTTCCTCATCTGTTCTTGAATCTTTTAGATTGTGGCCGCTGTTTAAGATCCTTTAGCTTCATTTGCCAGACAGCTTGTATTTAAGTCATTTCTTGATTCAACAGGCCTGGCAGTAATCAGGCCTGGGTGTGGCTAGTGAAAATGAACTCAGCTTCATTAATCACAGTCCAGTCATGATTTAGCAGAAGGTGGGGAGGGGATTTATTTTTCATATACGGCCAGGCATGTTGGGAGCCTTTCTCCCTTAAAAAATTAAATCATTTAAAAACTGCTTTTTGTATTTATATTTATTTGAGTTGTTTTTGTGTAATAAAATGCATTTGTCAATCTGAGTCATTTTAATGTGACAAAAAAATCAGGACGGGGCAAAATTTATTTTCCACAGCTGTAGCTCTTGGTGAGTAAAAAACAGTTTCTTTATGTTTCTCTCTTAATTTGAAATTTTTCACTTCCTGTGAGCAAAGTCATAAAATTACATTTAAGTCAAAACCTACAGTATCACAATTAAACAACTCACGCTTGAGTCTATTTTTAGGTATGTGTGTATTTTTTGGACTGAAATCTTCCCTGACCCACAACCCCACTAACTGCCCTGACTAACCCCAACAGCCCCCACCCATATCTCCTGCTCCACCTCCAGATCCCCAAAACCTAGACTCTTTGTCACCGTGGTGATTGGTAGACTAAACAGCGAGCAATATTCACCAGATCTACAGCCCAATGGAGCATTACAAACATAAGGACGATACAAAAGGCACGAAAACTCACGAGCCCGCCCCACACCCTCCGCACACACTCTATTTTAAGCATGCAATTACACACACACACACACACACACACACACACACGTTGAATCCTATATTCCTAACATTCTTCCACCAGTAAACAAACGGGCTGGACAGATGCATCACCCCCAGCAGACAGACTGGGAATGTTTACATGTCCTGTCGCCCTCTGAGGCCTCATCCAGAGCCAGCGAGGAAAAAAACACTAATAGACAATGGTCATCAAGTTATCGACTACAATTAACACAGCTTTAGATACGAGAAACTGCTCAGGAAAAAACAACTTTTCACCAACGTTTTACACATTTGCAGTGTGTGCCCCGTTTTTCTAAATGATGAGACAATTTAAGTTCTAGAATCTACAAATGAATCCACACCCAGACCAAACCTCTATTTGGGTGTGGTCAGGGAGTGGAGGTATTGTCGTGACATTTAGTTAAAACATGATGTTGTATAAACAGTGAGAGTGAGTGAGAAAACCACACGTCTGGAGTCAAATAACAAACTGTCTTCACCACATTTTCAATGCTTTGCTGGTTTTTCTTTTTTTTTTCATGTCTTTATTTTGGGCAGTTTCAATGACCTTTTCCATAACCCACAGTGTAATAAAATTACACTTTCAATAATTGCATTTTGTTTTGCTTGACAAATGTTATTGGTTGTTAGGTGGGTGAGAGCGAATGCATACGTTCAGAAGTTTACTCATTTTGTTACTCTGGTGATGTGCACAAGAAAAGAAAATGTATTTTTTGGGGGGTTTTATTGATCTCCATCAGAAATTGAGGTTGGACTGCACAGAAATGCTGCTCTTACCAGAGGGTTTGTGTAAAAAGCTCTTGGATGAAGATCATGAGATGCAATTGTGGGATGGTGCTGGGGAGGAGTTGGTGGTATGATGAAGGAAGTTTGGAGACCTCACACCTGTCTGGGTCTCAGCTGCTGTTTCATAATCCACAAATTCTCTACAAAGCGAACCTTGAATATAAAAATATTTCAAACAAACAACCAGAATGACTGTTTGGAAGTTAGGAACTTCCAAACAGTCATTCTGTTTGTTTTGTAAGGAGACTCTTTGTTGGGCTACATGCTTTAGAATGGACATTGCTTTGCTCCTCTGGATAACATAAGATAAAATGGGACTTAATTGATTCCCAAGGGGATTTTTGATAAGTGCGCTCCCAAAAGAACAGCATTCGTGTTTATCTTCCACTTTCCTTAAACCTAGTGTTGAAGTGGCATCAAGGTTTTTAATATATCTGCCATAAATGAATATTTCAGGGCTGAGCTGACCCGGACTGGAGCAGCACATAAACTATTAATGCGGCTGAATGAGAACCAGCCAGCAGACATGTTGGAGTCCCCACGGCCCCGGACACGAACGAGCTGACCGCATTCTACTGTGTCTCCACATCAGTCAAAAAGATATACGCCACTTCCTCCACACACACACACTCGAAAAAGCCTCCATCCCCGTCTCCATCAGTCAAGTCCTGTGGCCGATGAACTTCCATCGTCTCCAAGGTTGATAACAAGCCTCTTAAGCTTGGCGGCTAATCAAGCTCAAAGGAGGGAGAGAAGGAGAGATAGTGGAGGAGAATGAGAGGTCTGCCTGTGGATATGGTGATGTCTCTCTCTTCCCCTTCCCCCTCTTTTTCCTCTTCATTTTCAGTTTTCCCTTATCTTCCTCTCTCCACAGGGGGAGGCGGAGGGAGGCCTAATAGCTCACAAGGGGGGCTGTGGACCACATACCAATCATTTACTTTAACTGGAGAGAAAGAAAAAAAAAAGAAATGTCTTGATAAATCATCCAGGGTCACACGGCTTCCATGTTCCCCCGAGTTACGGAGATAGAGAGTGAAGGGAAAAAAAGAAAGAATGAACAAGCAACAAGAGTCCGTCTGAGACGTTCATCTCGTCTTTGAAGTGAGTCCCATCAGACAAACATCATGAGGCTGAAATAAACAGAGACAAGTGGCGGCTGCCGCTCTCTGCAGTTTGCACTCAGGTTCAACTGCTTCTTTACCTCTTCCTAAACCCGCACTAATGAGCTCAGCTTTGTATGGAAATACAAGTCGCATTAAATTAGGATGCTGTGAGCCTGAGATATAATCTGGAGTTTATTTCCCAATCATCAATTTAAACATGTGTGTAGTCTTTATAGTCAGTATTTCAGAAGTTCAGGCGTCTGTGATTTCCCAATTCACATCTCTGTATCCGGGGAAGATGAATGCAACCAACATCTTGGTTGCATCTTTTCTCTTGCTGCTGACTAATCTCTCTCTCCAAGCTTTGCCTGTCTTGTCGTTTTTCTTGTTGTTTCACAACTTTCCATTCTCTGACATCTCACTCCTTTATTTCTAATCATTTCCTATAAACAAGTGCGCTGTATCATCATGGCTCCAGTCCATGACAATGATGTATTGTGGGGAAAGTGGGAGCGGCGAGTATATATCAGTAGTAGGAAAAATGAATAGAACAAGAGTTTACAGTCATGTTAGTGACTCAGTGAAGCTATGTGTAGACATAGCAGTGCTAAAGCTGAGCTAAATATTAGCATAATCATGTTTCATAGCATAGCATCCATGCTAATTGTAATGACAAATGCTAACATTTGATCCAAAACAAAAGTATTTCTTTTAAGTACTTTTTAAGTAATTTTTGACCAGATGATTGTTTAATTCAAATGTTACCTCAAGTATTACGATACTTTCTGGAACCATGAATTGAAGTGAATTGAAACCAAATTATATGGCAGTGTGTGTGATCCTCAGTGGTGCCCCTTGTGGGCTCCGACAGTACTACAGGTTTACAGCAGAGGTTGCCTACCTTAAGTACAAACAAAAAGTAGAAACAGTTACATATTTACACCAAAAACTGATCAAACTAATTCACACAGTTACTCTGCTCTGCATTGAAGAGGCAGGATGGTTACACACTGGCCTTTTGCTTGATTGTTTAGCACAATCAAAGAGGGGGAGTCATTGGTGACAGGACGTTTGATGAGTTGCCGTTTTTTTATTTATAATTGGGCCACAGCAATCTTGAATTTTGAAACCACTGCAATACAGTCCAGCAGGAACAAAAATAATAATGCTAAAATATCTCTACATGGGCGTAAAGGTCTTATTTACACAGCAAATGAAAATACCTGCAAATTACAGCAGTTACAGGAAGGTGATGCGAAACTTTACGTCCACATCCAGTCTATAATAGAATATAAAATAGATCGAACATCATTCTGCCAGAAAATTTTACTGACATGTCAAACATACACGCTACTGTAACAGCATTTCATTGTTACATTACTGTAAAATGTAATCTGATCATTTAATGTTTCCTGACCAGCAGTGTGCTAGTTATCAGCAGGACATCAGGACATTAACATCCCTGCCACTGAGGAGGAAGCAGAAAGGAGCAACGAACAACAGTGACTGGACGCCGGTGAGAAAAGGCAGCCAGGGTAAGAGACGTGCACTGGGCAGAGGCCCAAAGTGTACCGACTTACAGCTTTATCAAGACACTGTTGGGGGGGACAAGTTGAACCTTTAAAGCTTTAAATTTAAAGAGGGAACTAGATGCTTTCTTAGAGAAGTTATAAATACAGACATGTTTTACAGCAAGTGGGTCTACCGTCATAAAGAAATGTGACATACAGTAATCATGCTGAATTCACCCTTTAGGCGGAGGTCATCTCTCTACAAGGATTAGCTGTCGTTACTCTATTTCAGTGGTTCAAATCTAATTATTTAGACCCAAATTGAGTAATAATAGGGGCTTTTTGTTCACCTAGAAGTTTCTGTCCACCAGCTGCAGGTGTATTCAATTTTAAAAATGGCTGATGGGCTGTTTTTGTAATTCTACCTGGTTACCTGTAGAGGCTCGCAGAGGTCATAGTCAAGATTCGTAGATCATCACTGCCTCTCTTCCTCTCCCTCATCTCTTTCCCACGACTGTTACCTCATCAACTCTCCCCCCGTGCCCCTTCCTCTCCCCTCTGTAGCCGCTGTCATCTCTCCATCTCAAATCACCTCTTCTAGCCCTTCGCCCCATCATCCTTTCCACCGTTTCTTCTCTCCCCTCAAGTCTTTGACAGAACCAGACTCGAAGAGAGTCTCTTAGACAAATGTGAATGCTACAGGTTTTAGTGATGATATTTCTTTTAAATTTGTGTCCCTCGCTGCAGTATCAGACTATCAACTATCAAGTGAGAAATAAAGCAAAAATAGAAACAAAGCTTTGAGTGCATTTGATTAAGAAACCACTAATCAAAATGTCTGTTTCTGTGAGACTGTGTGATTCGGATGTTCAGGCTTGTAATGTCTGGTTGAAGCCTCTGATTGAAAAAACTGGCTAAATAAAATTCCAAAGATAAAAACTCTCATAGACTCTGAGATTGGAACTTAATTCCTTAAACTAGCTACTTGGCATGTTAGAGTGTGACTCTGTACTCTGGTGGCGTACGCGAGCCCCCTAACATAGCCCCCCTCTGTCTATGCAGGGTGAGCAATGTGTTGGTCATTAGCAGATACCTTTTGTCCTTGTAACGCATGTATAAACTCTTTTTATGATTTTTATTGTTTTCCAAAGGTGAGTCACGAAATGTGCGACATCAGCAGCATTTTCAAGTTTTGACATCATCGCTGTTGGTTAGAAACAGCAAAAAGTTGAAGAGGTCACAGACATCTGAAGAGGAGGAATAAAAGTAAAAAACACTGGAGAGTATGTGTGTGTGTGTTGAAAACAGAAAGCCACACCCTCCACTGCCCCTCTACCTCCACCCCTTCTGGTTCTATAACGTCACTTGTGCAGATAAGAGTGAGTTGGTCTGTCAGTGGACGCCATGTCTGTCACTGTTCACGCTCACACAGACAGTCGAGGGAGAAAGATTGGATTATTATGAGTCATTTCAAGGGGGCTGTAATCAGATACCAATATGACTGGAAATGCCCTAAAGAAAAGGCTGTAATCTGATTTCGTTAGGCACCACTGACCACATACTGCAGCTGCAAACTGTGCAGGGTGTCCAGCTGATCTAAGCTGAATCATCATGCTGCAACATATTGTGCATGACAATAAGTTTACACACAACTGAAAATAAAACAACCTTCAGAGCTTTGAGATGGCGACTGCGATCTAGATAATCTGCCAAAATGGAGCAGCTTAATTCATTTTGTTTTTCTTTATTTGTCATCATCCTTAAAAAGACGAAAACTAGCAAACATAAAATTAGCGTAAAAACAAAATCCACAAAAATTTTCATTTGGATTTCTGCCGTATCAAGTTGTAGTGAAGCATTTGCAGTATTCACAGTTCTGATGGCCCAGGAGAAGACTGGAGGGAAGGGAGGGGATAGGCGATGATCTTCTCGGAGGTTCTCATGACCTACTGGCGAGCGAAGTGAACCACACAGTGATGCAGTTTTCTGGCACGCTCTCATTGGTGGAGCAGTAGAACTCACCAGCAGGTTGACATTTGGCTCATTTCACAGCAACGTCTTAGCCACTGCTAAAGTGTAAGCAGTCCAAGAAAGGTCCTGGAAGAGGGTGGTCCCCAGGAACTTAGAGACCTTCTCTGCTGCAACCCCCTTATACGTGGAGATGTGCTGGTCCCAACGTGTGCTTCCAAAAGTCCAGAACTATCTCAGTAATACACACCAGGTTTGTCCCTCTGCACTACACAGGCAGCTCCCAGGACCTCGCTCTTGTGCTGAGACACGTCCCCTCCAGTTATGAGCAAGACCAAAGGTCTCATCTGCGCATTTGATGATGGTGTGATGAAGGAGTGGAGAGGAATGCAGTAATGTGCCCACAGGGTAAAGAGGAGTGGGCTCAGCACACTGTCCTGAGAGGAGCCAGTGCCGAGCGTGAAGACGGAGGAGCAGCGGGGGCCAGTTTTGATCCCTGCTAATCAAACTTTTCATTCACAAAATTAAGACTAAATGCATGTTGACAACCTGCAGTTCTACTTGAATAATGTCCTTTAGATAGATAAGAAAAACAGAGCTTTGTGGAAAGTCACTGGAAAAAAATTGTATCATGAAGTAAAATATCACTGTACCTACACAGAAGAGCGGCTCAGTCCGTTTTAGGTCTGCTTTGCTGTGTCTGGTGCGGGGTGTCTAAAAAAACCTAAAGACTATGAAGGAAGTCAACAGTGAAACTGACTGTCCACTGTCAGGCAGCTCTGTCTCGTTTGCTGGTTTAGGGACATCAGATGCCATAACAACCTACCTACTGCTTGTGAAGTGACGTTCTGAACCCTGATCTGAACCGTTTAGACAGAAATAGTTGGAATAGAAATAGGAAATAGTTGATCCATGCTCTCTGGAGAAGGCACCATTCAAACCTCAAATTGCTGGAGCAGTATGCTCCAGAAGAGTGATCTCTCCTCTGCCCACTCACCCCAACCTGTCAAGGCAGATGACCTCCCAACCTGAGCCTGCTTCTCCTGCTTGCCCCCGTGTGTCTGTTGGGTTTTTCTACATAATTCTGTATATACAGTCCTTATATTATGCAAGGTCTTAAGCCTTACAATCTAAAGGGCTATGAGGTTATTTTTGTTGTGATTTAAAGCTATACATACATAGAATTGAATGGAATTGGTCCAGACTACCTATCCCATTGAGACCTGCAAAAGTAGCTCGTTTACCTAGTGCCTCTACTGAAATTATCCGATATAGGGTACGCGCCCACACGCACTTTTGTCTCCCTATAAGTCGCTTTGGATAAAAGCTATTTTCTTTTGCTCTTTTATTTAAAATATTCAGTTAAATAAAAAAGCAAAGATTGATCTTTATTCACTTCAAGTTTCAAGTTGTGGCTGTTTTAGTGGAAGGCTACCAACATATTCATCATCGTCTTACATTTTAAAGAACAGTACAAAGTTCAAACAGGAGTTAGAGGTTGTTAAGATATATTGCTAGCACACACACACACACACACACACACACATACTGGTTTCCCTCTTGTGTGGGGACTAGAGTTTTAAACATCCCTTGCG
>JAUMTR010000006.1:17061807-17147213 GCA_032270685.1 Microctenopoma stevenorrisi
TGTGTAAACAGTTCAATGTCCCCACAACATGATGATTACCAGAACACACACACACACACACACACACACACACACACTTTGTCTCGTTGTCTCCAGGAGGACTGAAATAGCAGCGACATTATACCATTAAAGCAGTCACTAATCATGCTTGACCATTTTCCTCTACATCCTAATGTGTTTTGGCTAACCCCACCCCCCATTAGTGAGACCCTCGCCCCTTCAAAATACACACATCCTCCCACTAATCCCTTAGCACGAATTAAAACATGACATTTTCTGTATCTTTCCTGAAAATGTATCACAATCTACTGTCACTCCATTAAACCATCAGATACTCAAAATGCTTAAAAACAATCACTGAGGCTTGACCCTGATCTCTTCCTACTTAAGACCCCGTCCCTTCCAGTGACCCCCATGCCTAAAAGCAGGGCAGGAAAGTGGAGTGTGTTTGGTTGGAGCAAGCCTGTGTGCCGCCGGCGTAATGTCTCTTCAACCGCAGCTTCTTAAAAAGGTGTTGCATATTTTATCTTCACACAGATGTACAAGGGCAGGAACAACGAGAACATTTAAAATACAGACAGAAGCAGCAATAAACTCACTAAAAAGATGCCACGAATCTCAGAAGACAAACATGCAAAGGTGAAAGGTCAGCACGTAGAGATACGCTTTTGTTTACTCTGTTCTGAACCATAAATTGAAATAAGTCACTGAGGAGGGGCCTTCAGACCAACCCACCCCCTACCCCACAACAATTTTACAGTACAGGACTATGGGTCATTAAAAAAAAAAAGAGAAACTGGAACAAAAAGTGTTGCGATGAAAAATGTTGACGCCTGCCAGACGCGATGTACCAATCAAAGCAAAACACAACGTACTTCCACGTGTGACCTTATAAAATACACACTCGTTCCTCGGTCGCTTTAACAGTCATACAAACTCGAAATATGTATCCCATGATTCCTTGGGTGCTGTCACTAGTCACTTGTCTTGTAAACGTCAGCAGGACAGAGATAGCGTTAAATCCTCCAGAGGCTAAACCCTGGAGAAAGACATTTTTCTTCTTAGCTTCACCTTGTGCTGGAAAGTAAATGTTTAAGCAAGCAGTGATAAACACCCCTAAATCATCATCGTCAGCTGCGAGCACACACCTTATGGGGAAATGGAGGAATTCTGTGAAATAAAAGTTGTCCTTTGGCTGCATCTTTGGCGTCTCACAAGTGTGACAGAGCTGAGGTGTGTGTACGGATAATTTAAGTTCAACAGAGACATGAGGACACACTCTTCAGAAACGGATTTTGTTTAAAGGTAGCCAACGTCCTGGCTGCCGTCCCGTCAGTGTTTCTGATGGTGCCAAGATAGGACTGCAGGTCAGCGGATTTTTTGGCATGTAGACTTTGCACCCTTAATCCCGGTGGCAGAGATAGAGCTGTGGAAAATTGGTCGCAATTTATAAAAAAAAAAAAAAAAAAAACGTCTGTGGGAAACACTATCTTGTCTGATTCATAATGAAAACAAATGCCTGTCTTTGCTTGGGATGTAAACACACAAGGACTTTCATTTAAAAATATATTCGCTTGACTTTGCCTCTCCTGTTCCTGAAACCAAACAAATCATTAATTTAATCACAGTGTTCCAGGCAGGACAGCGCTGTGTGGCCACGAGGTCAGTTACAGCAGGAGACAGGGCGCTGCTGCAGATCACAGACGTCTTTTCTTGTCAGCTAATTTTCCACTAACAAGGAATTTAACCGATGGTGCTTCCGAGAGTCACAGTCAACAAAACGTCATTTAGTTCCTACAATAAAATTCACGCGGATCATGATGTACTGATACCAGTATCTCATAGGATGATCTGGAGGATGAGTTAGACCGACAAACACCTTGTTATCAGACATTTTAGTGTATTTAAAAAGGTCACACAGATTGCTGAAAAACTTCAGTTTCAGAGTTCTGAAGTTCAGTGGACATGTTAAGTGTCAGTGACTTTCTGACCACCATCCCTGGGGTTCGTAGTTGTGCTGAATGTCCTGCCAACTAAGACAGGATTTCCCTTCGTTTCCCCTATTTCAGGTGTTTTATTAGAACATTTTAATAAGAGATTGGATTTCCCTATCAAACCGAGTGGTTAACTGTCTCCAGACTGTTCCCTGACACTGTACACGATGAGAACTCTGGTTGAGAATGGTACACACTACTTTGCTTGGTTGTGAACGTCCTTACAATGGTGATCTGGAAACAAGCAGAGTGACACACCCTCCGTGGTATTGTTTTATTTGGCAAACCTACTGTATGGGCAGCTAATGCAACCTCCTTCACCAACCCCACCCACACACACGCACACACACCCCCTCCTCCAAACGCACACCCCTTCACCTCCCCCTCGGTATCTCCCAGCTCCCAAGAAGCTGCCGGGCTTGGCTGGAGCCAGAGTTCTGCCCCATCCATCATCCTTATCAGGGAGAGTCTGGCTGAGCCGAGGAGAGAAGAGGAAAAGAAGAAGAAAAAGGTGAAGGAATTAAAAGAAAGGTCTGCAGCATCACTGCAATAAATAACATGCAAGAAGGTGCAGAACACAGTGCAATGCTCCAACCTATTATGAGGCAACAGGCATGTGTGGGGCGTTCAGTGATGCAGGAGGAGTTAGAGGGGGTCGCGGAGTGATAAGCCCCCCGATGCAACAATAACAACGGCACCATGCAGCCACATCAAAGCCCTTGCATTTAGATTTTGGAGGGATGCATGGACGGGGATGGGTGGCGGCGGTGGGGATGTTTAGGGGTGCTCTGCGGTTACAGTCGCTCATCAAAGCCTCTGCACCAGTTTGACCCCGCACCGAGACAGTTTGGAACATTTTTTACAGCTGCGCTTCCAATAAACAAAGCTCAGTGAACAAACACTAAACACAGAGGAGAGGAATGTCCAAACCGACCGCTCCAGTGCTGATAAAGAGTTTACGGTCGGGGCTGACGGCACTGGTCGTTACTGCTGTGGATAAAGAGCTGAACGCCATAACTGTCAGTGTGTCCTCTGATGTCTGAGGAAGCGCTAAACAGACTGGAAACACTTTCACTATCAAAGCTCAGACAGATGAGGATGTGGGTTCACTGGTTCTCCCCTGAAAGTGAAGTCAGACAGTAATAACCTAGTCCTGAGGATCACTGTTAAAACATGATGGATAATTATCAAACTCTGAAAATAAGAGGTCCATAATTAACGGGACGCACAGGAAATGTTCTGCGCTGCCAGATCACAATTATTTTTATTGTTCAATATGCTTTATATGATATTTTTCAATTATACTCAGACATGAGTTCTCAAGTCAATTCCTATAAAGGGCATGAGCGTTTTCCATGTATGTTACATCTATAAAGAGCCAACAGACCAAAACTCACATTCATCTAAAATAACTTCAAACTGCAGCTTCAATAACAGCAAAGCACAAACTCCAGCTCCACGGGCTAAGAGGCTGAGGTGAATCTCAGTATTATTTGGTTACTAATCAATTCAAAGTACCCTTCTGATTCTGTACAGATATACTGCCACGCAGGCACCATCCACCCTCTCACCAGTGCCTGAGGGAAACAAACCCATTCATCTTGATCATCACAAAAAAACAAGAGCAATCCATCTAGTTGGAGATGAATGGGCTTCTCCAGGCCTGGAAACGTAATAAAAGTGGCTCTCTAATGGTGTATAGTTGTATTAGGGCCCGTTTATAAAAGCCATGAGGCCATTGTCAGACAGGCAGCGTAATTACCGCGCTGTACAGACGTGGATCAGTCACTGATAACATTAAAGCAAAGCTTCCTTTGTGTGGCAGTGGTCTGCTCTCCACCAGTGTAACTAGTTTTGTCATGAGCCAGACGAGCAGCGGCTTTGAAGCTGCGGCGCGCCGCGGTGGCTGAGGCTCAGCTGATGTCGCAGGGCCGAGCAGCTGACAGGACAAGTGTTTGAAGCGGCGCTGTGTGACGCAATTAAAACTACACCCTCGCTACGTGTTAGCAAGGAGCATACACTTCTGACACGGTGGAGTAAAAGGGCTCCATCACAGGCCGTACCAGTGTTAAAGCAGCTTTTACTGATTTACCAGCAGGAAGTAGAGAAGAAGAACCTGAGTCAGCTTTTTCCCTGTTAGGTTATCACGCATCAACGTTTTTAATATAATAACTGATATAAACGAGAGGAACCCTTTGCATACTTTGATTTTAGAAGAACAAAGCAGAAGACGTTGCAGCTGCTGACGATTTCCATTCATTTCTACTACACTTCTAAAATGGTGACAAACATCCCGCTTGTCTGATCCGGATCAAAAAAAACATGTCTTCACACTTTTACTAAAAACTATGAAGTATGACAGAAACTATTCTGGTTCCTCCAGTGAACTGGGAAGAAAGCCATGTGGCCACAACCTCCTCATATCTCTCTCCATGTTTCCCGTCTGTCTGTACTGTAATCTCAGTCTCTATAAAGAAACAAACACGGTTCTTATCTTGAACCAATTAAAGCTAAAGCCAGAATCAAGTAAATGACATAAAAATGAGCAACTGCCTGCTCACTGTAGAGACAAAAAGATCTCTGGAGTAATAAAGATACGTCGATTCACTGACCTTTAACAAGACCACAAATCAGAAGGTGATAAGACAGCAATGATGAGGTTATACACTCAGATCTTCTCTTATCACGATGATACAGTGACATTGCTAACATGCATTTGCTAACATAACATTTTCAAATTAATTTACACTTTTTACACAATCTGCATTTAGTTTAGAGAATTTTACATTAAATATTTCATCGTTTTCACTGCACTTGTCCGATTTTATTCACAGTATGTTTGGCTGAATGATCCAATAATGACATCTGACTTAAACCAATGCAGCTGCAGAATTAAATAGTGATTTCATTACTGTACAGAGCAGAACGTTTCCTACACATAGGGAACAAAATTCAAGAGGACTTTATTTAAAGAAAGTCGTTTTTGTTAAACAAAGTCAAGAAATAAATTCTTCCTCAGCTCATTGAAATTCCCCCAAATACCCAGAGACAATTGTGGGGATGTGTCCTCAGCAGCAGCTGTAGCCTTCGGTACAAATCTTCATAACATAATATTCAATGGTTATCAGCTAATTACTTCAGTGCTACTCTGTGTTTGGGAAACGATCTTTCTGGGGTCAAATGCAAATCACAAAAGAACTTCCAATATTCCCTGTAGAGCTCATGGATGAACTTGAAGTGATTCAAGCTTCAAACCGAACGGTGCCATCCAGACCGCAGCGGCCTCGCATGCTCTTGTCCTGCTCACCGATTTTGTAAAAGGGGGCAAAGCTCAGAGGCCCCATGACTGATACAGAGATGTAATTGGAAGCGTCTGTTGTTGCGCGTTAGCCCACGGCCTCAGTGCTTCTGTCTGCACATACAGAAAGATTCCGACCTGTACACACACTTAAAGTCCAGTCATAGTATATCATGACCCGACGTCACAGGTGTGTTTTTACACTGATCTATTGGCTGTGAGAGAGCGTGGGAGAGGGAGTGGATGCCTGTCTGCCCAGAAGGCTGGTCCACATTTTAGTCATACGCAGTAAAAAGAAGGAGGGAGGGAAGAGAAAAAGAAAGAAAAAAAAACTAAGGAGATTCAGGAGCCAAACAAACCAGAGAAAACACAAACACTGTGGTTTGTGTCAGTTTAGATTTGACAAAGTTTTACTTTATAGAGAACATTAACTGAATGAACCAAGCTCTAAATATGTAAACTCCACTTAAGCTGGGACTTTCTTTTATCAAGTGCAATGAAAGTGGAATATTTTCCCATTTTTGTTGGATAGAAGACTTAGAATAAGAAGTCAGCTGCTCAACAGTCCTTAATTCTCCTTCATGATGTGCCGTACCTTTTAATAAGACATATCTGGACTACAGGAAGGAGAATGAGGCCTGACAGGACGATGCCAGACCAGAATCAAACATACCCCTTGCAGATGCTGGCACGTGTCCATTTTGTCTTTGGTGGCGTATCCGCGCAGAACTGACTTATGGCTTCCTGAGAACAAATAACAAATGAGAAACCAAATTAGCCTGGAATTCTGGAAAGTTACGGGACTGATCAAAGATTCATCCCCATATGTAACATCGGAGAGGTGAAGGGAGCAGGCTGCTCACACCAAACCACCGGGCATTCAGGTCAAACAGACTCCCGCCTCTGTATGGCCGTGTTGCATGACTGTAAATCATATGTTATTTTTAAGAAATGACTGGTGTTGCTGATTTTTCCTTTTTTCTGGGGACACTTTTATGTTAATGTTAGTTGCTATGACACAGTTTATTTTAACAGTCTAACAGCACCAACATAATCCAACAAATGGACGACATGAGGCTATAATGTCCTCTAATGTCCTGTGCTGATGTTCTAACATTAACAATGAGCTCAAAAAGTTTGGTGTGTGAGAGGCTACGAAAGTACAAAGAGCTCTTGAAAATAACTTGTATTACTTAAAAAGGCAAAAGTTTCCATCCAAAAAGTCTTTGTCTCTTCAGCCTTGACACAGTGAATCTAATAACAGGGGGTAAAAGTGCACACTTCCAGACGGGCTCTTCTTAAAAGACATTTATGGTGTTACACTCAGTTGTTGATGAAGCTCGAGAGAAAGGTTCATCCCCACACACCTGGTCAATTACTGCATTAAGTGGGTGCGATTGTGGGATTGGCAGTTTCATAAAGTTACAGATGCTGCTCAAGACTTTCTGCAGCCATTTTTTTTAATGAGATTGAATATTACAAGAACAAATGCATTTACGGTATGTGTCAATGGAAATGTGCAATGTTCAGTTTTATAAGCCTATATGTGAACTTACTACTTAAATAAAGCAATATATACTATCGCCATACTAGCTTTTAGCTAGTCGCTAGCTGTCATAAAACAAAAACGTACGGACCGCTCTAAGGAACCTACCAGAAAGTTTTGCGCGCCTCCTCTTTGTCGTCTTGAATTAAGGTTTTGGCTAAAAGAAGTAGAATATTTAGCACTCGTCTTATCTCTGTAAATCCACCATTTAAAAAAATTCAACTGTGTTTTATTTTTCTGTGTTTAAACAGCTAATCCAGGTTGTTTCTTGGTTATATCACAGGAGGGGGGGGGGGGTCCAGGACAGGACTGCATTTCACAAGTGGCTTACTCAACACACGGCGCTACACTCTGGCAGAAATCCCGAACATTAGTATGGACTGTACCAGCATGAGATCCCTGATAGGGAAGCAGGACTAAACATGTGACATGAGCAGAATGAACCATAAATCCCATCCAGGACTCAGTGAGAATGAGCAACACTGAGTGGTTGGAGTGAACGGCCAGATGTGGAGCAGTGCTGCTGAGGAGGGAGACAGATTTATGGCCTCGTCTTTAATGAGGTAACATCCTTTTCACTCATAAGACTTTTAAGAACTTTTTTTTTCCTCCCACATACAAGAAAGGCTACTCCTCGGGAAGTGAGGCGAGAGGATGCAGAAGGCAAAGACTCAAATTTAAAACTCAGTTTTAACGTCTTACGTCCATGCAGAAGGGACTTATAGGAGCAAGAGATATGAAGAAAAGATAGATAATGCTTTAACAGTAACGTAAACAACACAATATGACCTACGATGCCTTGTATTCTATGATGGCTCTGTGATTCGCTGGAAATATCTTTGTAGCTGGTGGGAAAACACGCTTCCAGTGTGCTACCTGCCTCCACTGGGAATTTTAAAAGTTAGCCACCATCAGGAACCATAAAAACATGTCAAACTTATGATTCCTCGAGATATGTTAGCCGTTTCAGTATTTGATCGCATTATGTTTTTCAGCCGTCTACAGAGTTCTTCGCCGTCAGGCTTTGAAGTAAAAGTGTTGTTGCTGAGATGCTGCAGTGCGTGTTGTTAGCTTGGCTTGATTGTGGATGACCTGCAGAAGCAGGAAAGCTAGTGTGGAGTTATATCTAGGCCCATGGGCACAGAAATCACCAGCCGCCAACCCCAGTGTGTTCATTTCACTCTGAACATTTAAACAAGAAATATGAACAGCCAGACATTCCGGACCTCTCAGGCCCTGGGCCCAGCAGGCCTGTTAATCCATCCATGCCTACAAGACACGACGCTCAAAAGGCAAACTAATACATAAACACTACATGTGATGCCAAATTCTAAAATCTAATCCCTCTGACCACTTACACCACTTCACACTTTCCCACAAACAAAAAAGTAGAATGAGTCATCTCACAGTAACGCATGCATTCACTGTGGCTACGGAGAAGTCCCCACAACCAAAAAAAACACACGGTCCACACAACTGAGTCATCACACTAAATCCTGTTAGGAAAATGCAAACAGTGACATTAATGGCAGCTACCTGCTGGACTAGACCATGCACACATTAAGTTTATGAGATACAGACTAGTCATTTACAAAGGAGACTTAAACCAACTATTTAAAAACACAATTATGCTCCAAGTTTCAGTCTAAGAAGCCACCAAGTTACACACCGAACAGCGGCTGGTCAGAGCTGCCATCTCTCAGGTGAATCCACAACCAGAAAGAAGAACTCCGGTGAGGTTTCAGCTCCTCTCAGGCTACAGGTGAGTGTTGTTGAGCAGTTAATGACTGTGATCGACTGTGATTGGTGGTAAAACAAAACACCCACTCCCACCTGTGCCAGTGGGTGTGCCTCTTGGACAGGTAGGAGAGGACCAAATGGACAGACATGGTATTTCTCTGTGCAACACAACTGCAACCACAAATATGTTTTTGTGGATTGTAATTGCAGACAGAAGCCGAAGTGCTTCTCCTGGTTAAAACCAGCCTCAGAGGGAACCATGTGAGTTATCTACAGAATACATGTGAGAGTGCCGCTTGGTCTTTGGTCAATAAGCTGCGACATTAACATTTAGCATGATCATTCAGACTACATTTTATTCTTGACCATTTCACGGAGAGGAGTGACCCAGGCCCTGCAGCAGATTCCTTCATATAAACCTAAAGGGCCTCAGCATGTTTTTCCTGAGGCGGTGGGCGGCCATTTATGAGCTGCTAACATGAATGAAACAAGGTTTTAAAACAGAGTAGGTAACAGGAGAATTTGTGTGGCTGCGCTTGAGGGTCTCAGCCTGAAACACTAGTGCAGATTGTGCTCGGGCTCTGAATGGCGGAGGCATCACCCTCTAACTCCTCTGCTCATTATGCAGCCTCTCCACCTTCACTAAGCAGTGTTTGAAAAGCGCTGAAGGACCCTGCGAGAATACGAAAGCATGCCGCCGGTTTCATGAATGGCCCTCTCTCAACAAAATGAATCAGAGGAAAAAAAACACACCGTGAGCAAACACGGTCGACCCCAGCCGTGACGAAAAGCAACAAGAGAAGAAACTGAATTTCCGCAGGAGTGATGTAATCCGCCAGCTCAGGTCAGAGCGAGATGTTATTAATTTGAGGCTCATTAATTGACAGTAGAGCAGACCGATGACAAGGTTTCCACCTTGTCCCAGCTGCACGGAGCTGCCAGCTGATTTAGGATGGCTCCCTGCATCGGTATGTAAACCATTTGAAGCAGGAATGTATAAGCAAGCCGTAAAATCAGGATTTGGCCTGAGACATACAAGACAGATCAGGCTGTAAAACAACATGCCCCATCTCCACTGCGCGGGGGGGCACTGAATCAGTGGTAGGTTCTCACAAGCAGCGGGAAACCCGCAGGTTGAGAGTTTGGGCTTTGGCACCGGGCAGTGGGTTTGAGAAGGAGGGTAGAGCTGTGTTTAAACCTGAGAATGGATTACAGGCCAGAACACTGTAATCCTCCTCACAAATAAACGATACATAACTTATGACTCTCATGAGGGGGCTGATAGGGAGGAGACACTTTCACAGGCACATATCTCACAGAGTGAGAGTTAAGGACGAGACCAGGGAGGAGCTCCCCACACTAATCCTCAGCCAGCAAAAACCAAATCGTAATCCAAAGCAAACTCTGGGACGGCACGAGGAGAAATATCGACACATCTATCGGCTTTCTGAAATCACAGCTAATCCACTTACAGATACATTTAGATTACTGGAAATTACTGGAGTGGCGTAGCAAGAGATTTAGGAAATATTTCAAAATAAAGTCCAGTAGGAAAATGATACACACGCAGACATTGTGCTTAGGGAAGTTATATCTGCACAACAATGTTTAGGAAACAGTGACTTAACTTTAATCCTAAACCAAACAGCCCAGTGCAAACTTCAGGCTTCAACATGTCAACGAGTCCAGACGTCGTGATCCATATTTTGGTGAACTTAAAGACGAGGTTGTTGTTTGTTTTGTAGCAGAATGTGAGGAGGACGGAGATTGTGTTTGTGTGGTTCAGCCCAAAACATCCAGTGTTTCATTTGTGTAATGATAAAAAGGTGTGTGTGTGAGTGAGAGAGAGAGAGAGAGAAGTCCAAAAGTTCACACTCAACTTCTGTCCTGCAGAGGAAGTACAGGCTTTTCTAAGCAGTGTGTTTCAGACCTCGTGCGTGTGATTCACCAGCTGATACCAAGCTGCAGGGCTGGAGCCAAGAGGTTAGAAATACTGAAGTTATGAGCTAACCCCCCACCCCCCCAAACACACACACACGGGAAACCCACCCATTAAAAACATGGTTTAACAGTTACCAACTCAGATAATTTCACTTTCAATGATTACCTCTTGAATTTTGGCCTTGACGTGGATTTAGAGTATAAACATTCTGGAGAGATACAAGTGTCACGTAATCATTTGTCAAATTTCCCCTCATTAGGTTTTTCTCACACAATCACAGTCATACACATTAATATAATGTGTAAATGATTTAATAAATAGTCTACATCTACTCGAGTAGAGACAGATTTACTGGTGCACACTTTTCTTCTCATGGGCAACACATTGATTTCCGTTGCTTTGAATATTCTCTCTGCTGCTGCTGTTATTGTCACAGTTACTCAGAAAAAGCAGATGCGAGACGTGTTAAATGTGCTGAACTAGAGAAGCTGACAAGGGCAAAGTTTAGTTTAGATTTTAACCTGTGCCAGGCACATGCTCGTTTCAGGTTCAAACATGTCGAGACTTGAGCATTTATCATATTGCTGTGTTTCGTTTGCAAACTCTGGCAGATATTATTCAAGATTTGCGCTCAGGTCTTTGCACCCACATGGGAGGTCCCATAGTTTTACACTCTTCCCAAAAACATCTGTGCACTTTTTGTTATTCTCTCCTGTTTTAGGGAAACAAAGCAAAGTGGTTTCGTCTCGTTGATATTTTTGTTGGAGTCGTTTCACTCCTTCAGGAGGACAGACGTTGTGGACGAGCAGACAGAATCTCTTCACCCTGTTCAGGGCGGCTTTGTCTCGATACCAACGCCACACACACAACAACAATGACAGTGTGTCCAGCAGTGGACACAGGAAGCGTGTGGTTTTTTATATGTAGTCTTCCATGTCCACCCTTCGCTCTGGTCACGCTTACGGAGGTCTGGAGTAATTCAAGTGCAATATGTGGAAATGGGCTAGAAACAGTGCAGAGCGTTATATTTAAACAATAAAATTATACTTCAGGGACGTTGTGCGTATCTAGAGGAATACGTCTGGTTCTGGACACATTTCTTGCCAGACTTTGGTCTAACTGTGCATATTTTATCTTTATATTGTTATTTCTGTATTTTTTATTTATTTTTTTTTAATACCTGAATACTACCAGTTCATCTATAGTTAGTTTTTCATCCTGTGAGGATCTTTTCTGTCTCTTTCTCTTCTTTCATATTCATTTGGAACTGATTTTTCCATGTTGGTGAAAAAGTCCACAGGATCAGCATTATATATTGATTTTGACTCATAATAAAACATTTAGTCATGGATCTGGTTAAAAAAAGGTGGTTCTGTTTCAAAGAGAAGTGGAGGACAGAGGACAGCACGGACCGCAGCTCTCACGGGTAAAACAACAATGTAATGCTAAAGATTTTTTCTTCAGCAGAACGGGTGGAAACACACTCAGCACACGTATTTGTGTCTTTCCTTCTGTGCTCACCTACATTTTCTGTATCTGAATTGACCTTCTATAGGTTTTAAAGTCTTGGGAGGCAGTTTGGTGATTTGTGATTTTGTGTTGGGCCGGATTGGTCTTAACACATATTGAGCTGAAACATCAAAATAGATTCGTAATATGTTGCCTGAAGATTCAATTGATTATTTAAAATGATCTTTTAATTTGTATCTGCAGACTTAACATGTTAACAAGGTGTTAGACGCTCACGAACCACAGACTAAGATGCTTGTGTCCAAACAGGTGGATCTTTTTTTTTTACCTGTTCACTTTTTCCTGTCCTCTGGCATTAACAAAACACTGACCTCACTCACCTGCAGGTCGTGGACAGACAACGTGACAAAAAGCGCCTCTCTTGTAACGAGCGACGCCCTCACTTCCCAGCATCGCTCATAATTTAGCCTCCAATATTTAGACTGAGAATAAGCACTGGTGTAATTCGTTCAGCTCGGTGGCAGGCAGCACAAATGCTTCTCATGCAAATGAGGTAGATGTGTACACCAAAATTACAGCTTGTCGTTCTGCATGAGGCAGCGGCGAGGCGGACAATCCACAGAGGCGAGCGTCCAGACAAGGCAGCACAAGTGGAATAAGGAAGGAGCTGAATGAAAATCTCCACTAGGAAAAGATGATTTCTTACTCTCTGAGGCTGCTGTTTGATTGGATTAGAGGACAAATGTGTTTTGCAGAGGATAAATCAGAAAGCTGTTATCGCTGCTGAAGATTTGAGGAGGTGGACTCACTTCAGGAACAGACTTGAATCACAATATGGCTATTCTACATCTCACTTCATACCTTATCACATGCTGTTCTTGTTGTATTTTGTTGTCTACGGACGTGTACACGTAGTCTAATGCTTGGCAGAGGTCATGTGTTAGAAATCCTGCCATAAAAAAAGCCCAAGGGGCAAAGGGGGGAAGAGAAGAAAGCCGGGAGAGGAGGGGGGAGGGTGGGGGCAGAGGAGGCGTCTGTTTTTCCTCAGGAGCGAGGCTGCAGAGCAAAGTCGACATGGAAAAGCCAGGGAATGGGAAAATAGTGCAGCGAGCGGCGCAATCGCACCTCAGCCGAGGTCCTAAAACCTGCACGAAGTTTTACTCGTTCGCTTGTGTTCTTGCCGTGTTTGTTGTTGTCATCATATGAACAAAGACATTTTCCATGTTAATTATTAAAAGATGGCTGTAAGGTAGGAAGTCGTAGACATACCATCTAAGTTAAGTGCTTTTTTCACAAGCTGCTTTGTCTACTAGCGCCGAATCAAAAGTCATTATGGGAAATGTAGGAGGCACAGAAGTTTCTTATTTCCTGCCCCGAGCAGTTTCTTGATTAGTTTCTCAATTAATCAGTTTAACGTTTAGGTATTAAAACATCAGAAAGTAAAGGAAGTTGGCGAAACCAAAACCACTACCATGTTTTTAAACCCTGCTCTCTTTGTGTCGTCTTTGAACTCAGAACCAGGATGTTTCATTCTGAGAGGCTGAGACTTTCTCTCTCCTGTAATAAATGTACCTGATTCACCCTGATTCACGTTCTCGTTTTTGCCTGTGCTGGAGATTAAAATCCTGCATCCACACTTCCTTAAAAATGGAAACCAAACCATGTTGTCCTGTGTGTGTGTGTGTGTGTGAGTGTGTGTGCGTGTGCGTGTGTGAGTGGAGGGAGACTTGAAGGTTTGGGGTTTTGATGTCTGTAACATCTGATCTAGTTAGTTAATTCTTAATTTTCCAGCCATGTCCGCATCACAAGTAAACTGCAGCAAGACATCGTTCGTGTTACAGACATATACAAAAGCTCCACCGCAGCTGCTGTCAACATGTGGATGTGACGTAATCGTCTGAGTCGACTCACCACAGGAAGAAGAAAATGACCATACGTGCCTCTCCTAACAGGAATACATATCATGTTTACATTTTTACAGAATGTATTATCGCTTTATTGTGAGATAGAAGTTCTAATTTATTGTTATCATTCAAAAGCTAATTTGCATCAATACTTTTTTGTAAAGAGGACATTTAGGAGTTTCTTTTGATACCAGGTTTGTACGTGCAGGGCTTTGGGAGATAGCGATAGGGAAATACTTTATTCCCTGTTAGTCAGGAGAATCTAGAATTTAAATCCCACCCTGAAGATGACATTTTCTTTGCATCCAGACATGGTTCAGTTTGCCTGACAGATGTTTGCAGGAATTTGAAAGTCAGTCTTACGAGAGCTTGATTTGGAAACGTACCTGATGTCACTTCTGTTACTTCTGAGCAGGCAGAAAGCAAACATGCCACATCTTTTCTCTAGACAGTTTTCTGACGTCAGCTCAGTTTTGGGGGTCTGTCAGGGGAACCAGGGGGTCCACTGGCACCAGCAGGGCTTAGCCCAGATTGACCCTGACTCTCTCATCTCCCTTTTCCCACAGGAGAACTGACCTGAGCAGCCACAAAGCACTCATGGTCAGATTTATGTTCCAGCCTCAGAATTATGCCAGACAATCCAGAAAAAGTCCAACTTAGGTGTAATATTAAGCAGCAATTTTATTATCTGTTATTTTAACATTGCTATTCTTACCTGGAACATTATTATTGTAGAGAATTGGATGTGGATCGTCTGCAAAAGCAAAAGTATCAGTATCACGCTGTGAAAATACTTGGTTACAAGGAGAGAGTCATGAATGCAGTTTTCAAAAGTATTATCATCATATAAGTATTATCATAAATGTATTTATCACTTTAATGTTAAGCATATAAAGTTAAACATACTTGCTATTTAGTTAAATAAGAACATTAATTATTAATCTATAATAATTTTATTAATGAAGTTATTCTATTTTTATTGTGTATCATATAATAAAATGACCTCATTAATATTCCTCACAAACTTAAACCAGGTTTATTAACTAAATCTCTGTCCACAGCTCTGCTCGTTTTCAGTTATTACTGCTCTGGTCGCGGCTGATCACCTGCATCAGGTGTGCTCAACCGATCAGAGGCTGAAAGGGACCAGTTCACTCTGTCCTCCACCCCATCGTCCCACATGCATTCATCACATACTGCATTCAGCAAACGTGTGTCAGTGTTTCAAAGAAAACCTTGTCTAACCCAGATAGAGTATTTACAACTCTATGAGGAGTAAAGCAGCTCTAACGGCAGAGTTAAAAGTCCGGGTAAAGATTAAACTCCACACAGTGCTGATCAGGACCAGTCTGCAGGTGAGCTCACGTTTCGTTTCTGATTTTGACACTAAATTCAGAAGAATTAACACTTAAAAGTTAACACTGACCATAGAGTAAATATAACTAGTTTTGAGTGGGACCAAATGTTATCTGTGCGGAGTTCAAATCTACTCTCTAAGTGTAAATGTGACGCTAGTTTTTTACTCTGGCAGCTGCATACTGTTGTTTTTTTAAAGAATCCAATCACATAATATTTTATTTTAACATAGTAAAGATGATTTATATTAATGAAAAGTTACTTGTAATTCTCTTCTCTTAAAATATCATGTTAGAAAAACACGTATGGCCTCATTAAGCATTTTGTGGTTCAGGCTCCTACAGAACCAGGTTACGGTTGGACTAATGTCGCTGTCTGACTTCATGGGATTGGAAACTGAACAGTGACCTCACAGACAAGTTGTTTACTTACTCTTTATTTCCTCTAGCCTCTCTAACAAAGTGTTTTTGTTGCCCAGACTTAGCCGAAGATGGGCCACGATGCACGCGACACAGCTCCACGTAACCTACGGACGCCACTTTGTTTGGCCCACAGATCTGCAGAAGGAGCCCAAAGGTGTGAATAAAAATGTCAGTGAAAGCCGTGGCTGCAGCCACAGCCGCCTGCGATGGCATCCTTTGACTGATACCGTAAAGGTCATTCCGTCAGCTCACAACACGATAGGGTCATGATAAGCATCCAATCAGAGCTCGCAGCGCTGTGATAAGCATCCAATCAGAGGCTGAGAGCTTGTCGCTGCATTCCACAGGCTGATCTGACGCTATCATGAGGCCTGATGCCGGCCGGGACGCTGAGCTGCGAGGCTATTTTAGGCTCCTTGCAGATAGGAAAGAGTTTCAACGCGGCTGAGACAAATGGAAAGAAATCTGAAACAGGGATATGCTTCATTAACCCTCACTGATCAGACCTAACGACAGGACAGTGGAATGAGAACAGAGAGCACTAACTGTCGTCTCCATAAACAGAGTGATGGCAAGTACACATCAAATAAAAGGGCTGTGAACCACAGTAAAGAACAAACAGCATAATATTAATTTTACAATCCAAAGTTAACAGAATCTGCTCTTTTGTTTTTAGGACTTTCCTGGGATTTTAAAGCCCAGCTGCAGGGATTTGCTCCCATTTAGCCACAAGAGCTTTAGTAGGGTTGGGTGATACGGTCTGGCTCGCACATGGTGTTTCAGTTCAGCACAAACATCAGGGCTCTGTGCAGGCCAATTAAATTCGTACACACCAAAATGGGACAAAAATATTTATTTGTTAAACTGAAACAAGGCAACTGGCCTTCACCAGAGGTGCTGCCATGAAGTAGAAAACCATAACACGATGTGTAAGTTCAGGCACGAATCCCCATTTTAGAGCATGAAAGACAGACCCAGACCCAAAGTGGGTATGTAGATGAGTTTTTCCCTTTTATTCAACCTCTGCTGGTGAGAACTGTTTGTCGGACAGAGACTGATACAAGACCAGCTGATTTTACACATCTGTCAAAGTATTTCGTAGCAATAATCTTCCGTCTGTCTATGAATGTCAGAGAACGTCTCAAGCTCGCTGTTTTTCTGAGCGTAACATCTGCGGGTGGATGAACACGTCTCCTCACAGCCCTGTGAGTGCAGACGTTTTTAGTCTGGGTGGCCCCAGTGGGGAAATGAAGCCCTCACCCTGGTGTTTAACTTCGCTTCCTAAATTCACCTCTCCCAAAGCTCCTTCCAGGTAAAAACTAATGGGCGACTCCACATCTGTGACCCATTGACTGTTTTAATGAGCAGGAGAGCGAGGTGGAGAGTCGAGTATGAATGGACAAGCAGGGGCTTTAACTAGCTGCCTCTGTCATTAAGAGCCTGAGGGGCAATTATGTTAGCAAGCTCAATGACCTAAACACCAATACACAGTGTTAGTACACTAGCACACACACACACACACACACAGCCTGCGTGCACGTCATTCACCAAAAATAACAATAACTAGATAAATTAGTTAGCATTCCAATGTGACGTCATGCGTTTGGAGATGTTTGCTAATAAATGTAAAACATTATATTATAATATATGTTTGTGTAGTTGTGTGCATCCCAGAGGTTGTTGTGTGGCAAAAAACACACTGAAGTAACCCAGCGGTTGGATGTTGCTCTGTTTCAGCCTCTTGCTGCGGTCTGTCACATCAAGGTCGGTTAGTTTCAGCTGAGATTCCCCCGATTTGAATATTATCACCCTGTTAAATGGCCCTTATCAGCTGTTATCAGAAACATTGATATGAGGTAATAGGGACCTCCTAGTCTGCTCAGTAGGCCTTTATCACGTGCAGGATCTTCGCTTCCATGGTTAGAATGATACATGCACATGAACACATGACAAAGTTTATGTGCAACTCCTTCACAATAAGCATATCAGAGATGCTGAATAAAATAACAGATGAAGCGTGCTCCCGTTTTACTGGTTTGGTCCGTGCACATTCAACACAGTCGCAGGGCAGACGCTGTGTGTTTCTGCATCTTCTACTTGCTCCACTACAATCCAAGGGGAAATGTGTGGTTTTCTCTATTGTATTTATTTAATACCTTTACGTAATAGTGCCTTATTTGCAGACGTAGATGATATGTATAATTATGAAGTTCATGTTACTTCACGTGATAAATGTATAACGGCCACTAAATGAGCTGATTACATTCAGCATCAGCTGCGTGATCGCTGCTTCTCTCGCTCAGATTAGTTCACAGTTCAGTGTTAAAATAAATAAACCAATCGACCGTTTTCAGCCAAACAAGAACACTACATTTTGAAATAGTAGCACTTCATCATTGATTTGACCACCGTAAATAAACCTGCCCCACAAACGTACGTTATTAGTGATTAGTAGAACATACAGTCTGCACAGGTCAGACACAGGAACGCACGATGAAATATTCACCAACCTCTTCAGTGGTAAAATGCTTTTAGAGTAGTCCACTCCGAACTGTCTCCACCTCTGGATTTCTCAGGGTCAAACCTTTATGCTGATGTTTTGACTGTCAGCCTCTCTTAAACCCTCTGGGGTCGTCTGACACAGAGCAGCCACCCTGTGTTAAATCTGCTGCTGTGAAATCATTAGAGCCCGACCTGCCGGTGGTCCGGGAGCCCAGATCCCAGAACCTGCCTGAGTGTGTGTGTGGAGGTGGGAGGTTTGGTTTGCTGCTTCTGACCAGTGTAAGTATAAAGTGAGGATCAACACGGATAAGTGCAGCTTTTTGACCACATTTGACACCGAAGAACCTGTTCTGGTGGATTCGCTCCTGCTTTATGTTTCACACACAATTAGAGGCCTGCACAAGTTCAGCGCTGAAATATTCTATTACTAAGACCTCAAAAAATAATAGAAAATATAGATTTAGTCTCAGTAACAACAAAACTACTGCTGTGCATCACACGGTTCATTGATTTATTATTAGCACCTTTATTTGACCACGTTTTCAGGATTGTACCACAGTTTGTACAAAGACAAGACGGGAGGAGAGCTGACACTCACTTCAGCATCGAAACAGCCTTGACTTGATTTAGCAGAAATAATTATGAAAGAAATAGAAAGTAGAAGTTAAAGATTAGTTGTTTTACAGTGTGGAGTTTTGTCTGGTGATATTTACTCTTCTCCTGTTATGTGTGATATTTTTTGTCCCTTATTGGTCAGCGTGTAGTGATACACACGGTATATTATAAATATAGACGTGAAAACGTTTGTGTCGGCTTCACGGGACCGGACCTGTTTCTCCTCATGCAGCCTGCGAGCCCGAGGAAGCTGAAATGTCAAACACTTTGTTTGCTGACAGATTTGTAATTATGTACAATTTGAAAAAAGCAAAAACAACTTTTTAAAGTTTTACATCACTCTGATCACATGATAACTGATAAATCACTCTGAGTTTGTTTCTCCAAAACTTTGCTGCACACACAGTAAACACATTCATTTAGCTTTTATTCCAGTTGTGAGGGATGCAGTAAACTGAACGTTTTCTCTCCAACGCGTAGCTACAAAATACATTTAGCTACTCTGAAGATGCACATTTTTAAGGCCAACAACCAAAAGCCAATGAAATGGTTCGGTCAGCTGAGCCTGTACCAGCTGCAGCATTAACAGCGTTGATGCATCAGTAACATAATAAAAGTTTTTAAAAAATGTTTATGTATATATGTATATATATATATATATATATGTATATATAATATATTTATAATTATTTATTATTTAACTGTTTCATTCTGCATCAGGCTGCTTCAAGTACAACTGGTTGCCTTTACTCTTGTTCTTTTACTTGCAGGACATTCACTTGTAACAGTGCTACTGTGATAATAACGTTTCATCTACCTCTCGTATTTGTGATTTTTTTTCCAGTTGATGGAATTTAAGCTTCGTTTTTTTTTCTCATTACAAAACTGCTGCTAATAAAAATAAAACAAAACATTCTGTTAAAACAGAAAGTTTACAGGTTAAATGAGTCTGAGCAGAAGGGCTGACGTTGCTTTATATAAAACCTAATGATAATGTGTTTAAGTGATTAGTCGGAGTAACGCAACGAGGTATAAGGTGGTTTCGGAAAGTGTTGGACTTTATGTCAGCTTACGTCTCTTCAGCTCGTCACGGTCACCTCGGCGCTGCACATTCCAGCCGTCCTGCTCTTATCTTTATGGGCTGAGGACGGGCAGAATTACAGCAGTCGGGAGACAGTTTCTGCAGCTTTGAGATGCAGATGACCAGAGAGCAGACGTTCATGGAGACGACAATTACTTATCAATGGATAGATGACAGAAGAAAGAACAACATATAACAGCAGAAGCAGCATCTGACGTGGAGGAAAGCGCGCTGAGCCTAGATAGTAAAAGAAAATGGGACATAGCTGGAAAGAAGGTTGAAGTGTGTGTAGTAAAAGTAAATGGTCTGGTAAAGCTCTGAGATGACAAACAATAAACCGTCTTTAACTCTACTTGAGCTGTAACTTGACACTTTATACAAAGAAAACTAATGTTCTGTGCATGAAACAGCGAGCCATTACTGCACCTTACACCCAAATAATTGTGCAAAGATTTGAGGAAAATGTTAACAGACCTGATCTCACAGCGCTTTTGTTGTGATTATGACAAACATGCAAATTCATAGAAATGAGAAACCGTCCACATCATGCTGAGTGAGCTGGATGGACTCGGGCAGCCAACACCACGCTGCCAATTAAAGGTGGAGTCCTTGATTTTATTGTGTTATAGTTTTTGTCAAATTCTGTGAAATTGTCCTCGAGTTCCTCACGCTGTCCGTCCAGCGTGTGGACTCTATGAACGGGAAACTTGGACTGGGGAATGACAGCTGACACGCTACAGCTCTGAAATCCACAGTAATGCTGCACAGCCATGGGGGAGAGACGGCTGAGGAATGAGCAGCCTCAGCGCCACCGGCAACAGCCTGCAGCCCAACAGCCAGAGACGAGAAAGTCACAGCACGTATGAAGACATATGAATATAACGCATGCTAAACGGTGGTAACCTGACCTCACTTTAACCTTAGTGACAATAAAACCACACGTTTAATGAAATAGTCTACTCCACTTTATCCAGGCCTGCACAGGACACTAAATCAGTTTTCTTCCTCCCATCAGGCACTGGGCCTCTTAGGGGACTCCTTGGCATCGTCCAGTGTGCCCACATTTCCCAGAATGAAGAGGAACTGCCGCATCTAATTGTACCCAGTGGGTTTAATTAGCTTTGCGTGACGGCGGCGATGCACTCCAGAGGTGGATATATATACTGTAAGAGCCGCTGTATGATAAACACTTCAGGCTGAGCGTGCTCTGCAGCGGTTTCCATGTTGAGCGTGCCCCTGGCTTCGAATGAGGGGGAATATTTGTTTGGAAATGTAGAGCTGAGGGTAAGCACTCTGAAGAGGAGGGAAGCAGTGTCTATTGAAAAATCTACATGATGACACAAACAATTATGAGGAGAATTCATAACACGGCCAAGATGGCTCCTTATGACCTATTTTGGATGTTTCCCCTGGCAAAGCAGCAAGGGGGGAGAGGGGGGGGCGCGGGGGGGGGGCGACTGGAGTGGGTTGAAAGCAAAATATGAAGAGACTATTACCGCTGCCGAGCTCTTTCAGCACCTAAAGCGATAGCAAGTAAAAAGAACAAAGATCAAAAAGAGGGACGGTTCTGGTTAAAGCTCTGAGGGAAAGTGATGCACTGAGGAGAAGAACGGACGAGAAGGAGGAGAGGAGAGGAAAAGGAGGAGAAAATGATGGAAAGAAAGAGTAAGAGGGGGGTGGGAGTTCGACCAGTATTGCATTTCATCTCTGTGTAGTGGACGTCTTAATCAACAGTGTCAGGGTTTCTTTGTGGAGGCAGCATGGGCTTTTTCATGCTGACAGCAGAGGTAGATGTGTGAGTGCTGAACAGGACAGAGAGGAGGATGCAGCTTCATTCTGCACACAAATGTGTAAAAAGTACAATTGTTGTTTTATGTAGTTACTCATTTGTTGTTATGTCAGTCACACAAAGGAGCGTTTTGATTTCTGCTGCTGCTAAATTTCCTCCCTCACACAATAAAATCAGGCTGAAGAACAAACTGGTAAAGTTATGAAATCTTATGCACATTATAAAGGAGTGTTTTAGTACAGCTACACTCAACTACATTATTTTTGTATTACAATGGAGTAACGGAAATGTGGGTATTAATATTACACAGTAAACAACCACAGATGCAGTGTGGTCATATTTTATGTTTATATATTTTGAAGGCCATAAATATGAATAGGATCTAAAACAAAAAACAAATAGTTGCAAGTTTTGTCAAAATGAAATAGTATTTTCGCATAAAACAGTCAGAATATATTTTTATATTAATCAGTGTGAATATTTATCTTCATATTGTATTATTATTTTATTTCCTCCTGAGCACAAATAAAGTCTGTTATTGAAGGTTATAATCACACCAAACACCTGAACGCTCATTAATTTAACACTTCAGAGTGTTAAAATTAACGATGCATTAAAGTGAAAACAGCATTTTAGTGTTGCAGCGGCTCCAGGTGGTGTAACCTCTTTGCGTGATTTCAACTGGAGCATTTTATTAGTCAGTCACTCGATTTAACATAGAACTCTGAAAAGGGAAAAGAAATCCAACTCCACTTTTCCAGCCTGATGTGCATCTGTTTATCTACAGAAAAACAATAATTCAAGTGTAGCTGAGTTCGGTTAACTTCATGTTTAGATTTTAGATAATCAATAGAGTCTAATAAAAGCACAGGAGAGAAGATGCTCAGCGTATCTGTGAGAGATAAAGCGGTGACTCCTAAAATGATGGGAACGCAACAAACGTTCAGTTTAACACTGAGTTATCACGACTGTATCGAAATATATTAATAGAACTACACATGGAATCATAAACAGTCCCAACCGTGATGCAGCGCGGTGAATATCACGCACTGACCGTGCGGGACAACCGCCGGAGCGCGTGCTCGCAGACTTCTGTTGCAGCCGCGTGAAATCAGGGACATAAAGTTGTGACTGATGATTATTTTTTGTGAGACGGGTGGACAGTGAAATATGCCGTGAACTGCCGTGCTGTAAACAGCCAGCAGGCCAGGAGAGCTTTTATGGAATACATGTAATCCCGCTACAAGGTGACACCTCCTGATTTATGGCTGTATTTAGATAAGACGCGGCCGTAAATGGTTTCTAAATAGCGTCAAGGTCACGCAATGTAATGGGATAATGTTTTCGGGCGATGGAGATAAGATGATGTGTTTGGTGTGTGAGGAGCTGTGGGGAATTATTTGGAGATATGGCCCACTAACGGCCTCATAGTGCCGAGGCCGCGGTCTGTGTCCGTCCCAAAAACAACCGAAGAATTCATCAAACATTTCATTTACACTTATCAGAGAGCACTGACATATACCGTGTGTTATTACTGGACATAAGAGGTGGAAAATATCTGGGTTCACTCTGATTATATTGTCTAAAATCTGCCTTTTCTGATGCACCAGACGACCATTGCGCCTTCAATAGAAAATGTCTCTGAACAAGCATTTGGCAGAAAGTGAAATTGATAATAGTGTGAAAAATGAAAATAATTATCCAGAATATTTAAATAACAGGTAAAGTAAGATGAAATGATCTGAGATTACTTGTTTTTTTTTTCTTCTATGAATTGTTTATTCCTGAAAAGATTTAACGGAATGAGAACAACTTTTTAGGACATTATAATGATTCTTTCTTTTTAAATATTTATATTAACAGAATTGTGTTTTTCTCAAAACGTTGTTCAATTAAAAATAATTCATCCCTTCACAGTCTGATTATCATATTTTAGACTTAGGTCCACGTTGTTCTGACCCACCTGGAGTGATGTACGTAAAACACAACTGAACCACAGCAGCACATCAAGTGTTGCGTAAAGCCCGTGCGTAAAACCAAAACTAGCCCCAGCCCGAGACTCTGTTCAGTGATCAGCTCCAACATATTTGCTCTTTGTGTTGTGCTTTGCGAATATGGCACCATGGCGCATGTTGCTGCAGCCTCGCAGATTCTCCTCCCATTCTGGGCTCCTTCCTCCATTGGCTGCCTCCTCTCCGCGCTGACGTCCAAGTCTTATAAACCTGAGGGCCTCACACCTTCACCCAGGTCAAATTTCCTCGGCAAAACACTGCAGCCTCTTCGAGAAACAATCGCAAGAACGTGACTCCGCTGGAGCTCTGCGCGTCTTCGAGACCTGTTCTTTGGATTTATAAACGTTTTGCGGCCTGATCCACTTCGGCTGAAGTCGCCCTCAGAATGACGACGGTGCAGAAGTCGGCGGCTACGTTCGGCTTTGCTCGCTCGTGAATTCAGCGGAATACATATTCAGGTCTTGGATGAGTCCTGTTGGCTGCAGATCCCCGACAATACACAGCTTTGGAGCCGCAGCACAGAGTAACGGTGGGAGACTGGCAACGCGGAAACGAGCCTATTTGCCAACGCTTTCAACATGAACCTGATCGGGGGCTACCAGCATCACCACCACCTGATGCACGAACCCTTCCCGTTCGTCCAGCGGTGTCACCAGGATGCGCCCTATTTCCAGAGCTGGGTGGTGAACCACGCCGAGGTGCCCTCAGACTTCCAGATCCAGGCGCCCTATCCAGCCACGGAGCTCGGAGTTCCCGGAGGGGCGCACGACGCGCGGATGGAGGGACTGCAGACGGGGATGGGGAAAAGGAGAGCGTCGGGGCCGAAGAAGGAGCGCAGGAGGACGGAGAGCATCAACACAGCTTTCGCCGAGCTGAGAGAGTGCATCCCCAACGTCCCCGCAGACACGAAACTTTCCAAAATTAAAACTTTACGCCTGGCCACCAGTTACATCGCCTACCTGATGGACGTCCTGGCCAAAGACTCCGGGGAGACGGAGGGCTTTAAGGCTGAGATTAAGAAATTTGAAAGTCGGGATCTGAAAAGGAAACGAGAGCTGGTGAGTCTCTAGAATTCAGGAACTTGCTTCTTTTAGGTTTGTGAGGTGGTGCGAGGAAAATGTGGTTTGGAAAACCGGAAACTGGAAATTATTTAAATGATGGTGTCTGAAAATGTTCTGTTTAGTGAGCGTTTATTAAACCACGTGTATGACAGGCTTACTCTGAATTATACCTTTAACTAACACATAAAACACGATCAGTTTACAGTGTTTGTAAAGAGGCTTATAAAAAAACACCAAACCTCATTAAAAAAAGTATTCTGCCCTGTAGTTCGTTTTAGAGCCTGGTTCAGAGCTGCTCACGTTTCCACTGTAATGTCAGTGAAACAGTTTAAGCAGAAAGTATTTCCCTGACATTATGCCAATGAGTTGAGTCACTATGAAAGAGCTTTTCTTCATTAGGCTACATTTAAATGTTCTCTGTTATTGTGTTTTATTTCTGCGCCAAAATAAATGCTCTTTTTTAGCCTATTTAAAATGTACGATTTTAAATTCGTAGAGTTGGATGTGTTGTTTAATGTGTGACAGAGATTATTACTTAACATTATTTTTATTTACTCGAACTTTCACTTAATCAAACCTTCTGTTCTAACATTTCATTTTCTGACCATCAACACCAGGTTTCTTTTTTTGGACCAGTGTGTTCAGACCCTCAGAGAACTGTGATGTTATTAAAATTAGGTTATTTCACAGGGAATACTGTAAATTAATATTTGAATTAGTCGTTTATAAAGTCAGTTGCTCGGCGTGAAGGTGACGTCGTTGTTCTTTTATCCTGACGTTAATGTGGGGTTATTGCTCTTGCGGTCTCCCTCCTCCCGCAGACTGACGGCGTGCAGGACTCTTTAGGAGCTGAGAAGAAGGTTAAGGGCCGGACCGGGTGGCCGCAGCAGGTCTGGGCTCTGGAGCTCAACCAGTGACCCTCCCGCCTCCATCTCTCCCTCTCCCTCCTCCTCGTCCCGGTAAACCTGCTCAAAGACTCTGGATTAAGACCAGATTAAAACCACTGACTGACCTGGACCTGAATGCACCGTTATGCACGTGCAGTGATGCGCAGAAAGGGACATGACGTAAGAAGGTGAACGGCGGAGGACGCCTTGCTGTGGTTTCTGAGTGGACACAGATCTGACTGTAGGTGTTTGATATTTGTGGTATTTCTGCTTTTTGATGTTTCCACCCTCCAGTGCTGTACAGGACGTGGCCGCGGTGGCAAAAAACATCTGTCTCCCCTGAAAACGTGTCTCTCTGTGGCGCTGGTAGAGATGTTGCGAACTGACCCAAAAAGTGAGCGCAAAGGTACAAATGACATGATCATACGCGGATTCGTAGCCTGTGAGCGTGTTTTTATGGCGCGAAACGACGAGAAAATCGTGAAACTACAACAAATTTGAGTATTTATTGAGTTAATTTAAAGTGTTGTTCTTTTGTGTGTTACCTGAGGGCACCAGGTTTTCAGTGATGTCGTTTTTCAGTTGTGGCGTTTGTGTTTCAAACTTTATTACACAAATCTTTTTTGGCACCGATTTTCTTTTTCATAATTAGTGTTGTATTCTCATTTTGTTTAATTAACGTTTTTTATTAACTAATTCTCTACAAAAAAGTTTACAGAGCCTTACATATCTGCGACGGCATCATGTAAAAAAATTAATTGACATTTTAATTTCAAAACAACCAGTGGATTTGTTAATAATTATGACATTTTTAGCGCGATAACTGGATTTCGACTTTATGTCTTATGTTGCGCCAATGTATAAAAAAGTTAAATAAATAAATGATGAAAAGGGTTAAGCATACGTATTATTTACAGCACAGACACATTTTGAGGAGAGACATTTATTTGTCACCGAATGTGGCGCAGTCAGAATATTTAGAAAATACGATGAATCCAGTTTTTCCTCAGACACCACGGAGCCCTGACTGACCTCAGGTCTTCAGGCTGTCGCTGATGTTTCATGCAGAAGACCTTTGAATATACTGAACTGAATCTACCTCAAATTAATGTCACTGTCCGTTTTGAGAAGACGGAAACACCGGATGTTCAGTAAACAAACAAACAAACAAATAGACAAAGAGGGTTAAGAACTTTATTACTGTGCGGAATGTTGATGGAATTGTACATTAGATGTGAAGTTATATATAATTCCGTAAAATAAATGAATTATTTTAAGGCAAGGTGTTTCTGTTCTGTTTTCCTCTTATGTAAAGGTACAAGTACCGTTATTATTATTATGAGGAGTAGTGGTGGTGTTTAGTAATAATAAAAATTATTATCAGAACAATCTGAACCGGTATTTTTTTGTTATTTTATTCGTATTTGTTACGTAAGAGTGCGGATGAAATTCATTTTAGAAGAAGCAGATTGCACATGTTATTTTAATATGAAGTCGTTTAAGTGTATTTCATTTTAGGATTTGAATCTTAGGATAGAACTTGGATTTATTTTTACCTTTATTTTTCAGTGTCCACGCCGCTAATTTCTGATAAAAGTAAGGTTTTACAAAATTGTTACAAAATTACAAATTTAGGTCAAAAGCTACATGTAAAGTAAATGATTTAGTCATAGTCAGGAATGTGTTTGTTTAAAAAAACGAAGAGATTTTGCTACAAACTGTAAAATGATTTTACATACGCAGTTTTCTCAGTAATGTTGTAACAAGGAGACACAGTGACACCTAGCGGACAGAGACTGTTAGTGTAGATTTACAGCAAACCTGTTCAAACAATGCCTAAAATAGTATCAATTTAGATTCTTTATTTAACTTCAATAAAAAAACAAACCTACAGACTAAGCTCTACCGAAACTCTACTTTTCCACTAAGAAAGTGATGTGAACAGCACTGAACTCAATATTGTAACAGGAATGTTGGGTCCAGATTTGTTCCACACATGGCTGGTAAATTAGGTTCCATATTCAGGTTTAAGCGACTTACAGGGAGCTAGCGCTGGGTGTCTGGCTCAGGGACACACCTGGTAGGGGATGGACTAGGAGTCAGACGGGATTCGAACCTGCGACCTTCTGCTTCCCAGTCTGATGCTTAACCCATTGAGCTACCAGGCCACGTATGTTTAGTTACCTTCTACCTTTGATGACAGTGCAGCCAAACAAAGATGAGACCTTGTTTCCTTCCTGTACAATACGTTTATTCATATTTTTTATTAGAAGCAATAAGCAGTTATATTTAAATATGTTCTTCTCTATTACAACAGTTGGGTTATTGTGGCCTACACGTTAATAAAGTTGGGTGTTACCTATGTCACTAACAAAGCTACAAGCAAAACTGAAAATATAACAGATGATAAAAACAAAAAAAAAAACCTGTCAAACGTAGACAAACTCAGTGTGGTGGACAAATTTTAAATATCTGTGAGAGAAAGCCAAGTTAAAAAATTATAATTTAGTCACCATCACAACACACACAACTGGAGATGGAGATTATAGGAGGGGGAAAACACAAGATGCTCATCTCCTGGAGTTTCATACACAACTAATAAGGATGAAAGGAATCATCTGATGCAGCCGAATGCAGAGTGACCGTGCAAGTGTCTTCCAGTTATGTCTTCCAGTTGGCCACGAAAACAGAAAACCTTTAAGACTCTGCTGGAGTTTCGACGAGGGCATCAGTAACTAACCAATGCATGATTGATTTACTTAACAGGGAGCAGTGAATCTGTGTTACAGTCCTTTGGCCAACGAGTTGACCGCGCTTTTTGAAATCCATTTGTATCATACCAAGAAATTAGACAAAAAAAGACAGCTCTTAAATATTAAAAAGACGCTAACAATTACTCTCACACATCGGTCACGCAAGCACATACTTCTGAGAGAAGAGAAAAAAATCTAAATCATACGCAGACAACTTTATACAACCTGTAGTACGGCTCAACTAAAGAGAACAGAAAAAAGGCCTAAAAAAATATTAAAGTAGCTACAACTGTGAAACACAGAGCAACACGTGTTTACATACAACTAGTGAAAAGAACCAGAGTGTGTCGCAGCTGAATGCCATTAATCACCATCGGTCATTCAATGCGTCACGTCTTCCTGGAAAAAGGGCGACTTTAAAGATCAGCACCGAGCTCGTCATCCAGAACACGATTACCTAAAACTAAAGCAAGAATAAAATCAGCTGCATTCAGGCGCAACACGCTTCCCTGTTTGGCACAAAGATCCCTCACGATGGACGTGATAACAGTCAACAAAGGAAATAAAACAGAATGTGTTGGGTTCTTTACTCTTAAGGCAGATATATATGGTACATTGCATTCAACCAAGTGACTTGAGACTTGTTGTTTTGTACATATGGACAACTTAGACCACAGCATGAGTCCTGGTCCTCAACAGTCTTTAGGGACCTGGATTTCGTGAAGGAAAGACATCAGATCCCGTGCAGAGACATCTTTATGTGAAAACTGAACTCGCCTCTGAAGTCTGTGTCCAGGTTCTGGTCTGACGGAGGACGAGGGGGCGGATACAGAGGCTGCAGGAGAAGCTGGTTTTGGTTGCCGTTGCTGTTGTTAGTGGTGTCTATCTTTTCCGCTGTTTGTCCCTGTGGTTATGAATTAACTGTGGATTTTTTGTAGCTACTGTTCTTATTGGATAGGCTTAGTCCAGTGGTTTGCCGCCGTCCCCTTTCTGGTCCAAGCGGCTCTTGCTGCTCTTCACCATGTAAATGAAGTAGGTGAGTGTCTCCTTCTCGTTCACAGGGATATTCCTGAAGTGACGACTCACCGTCTGCAGAGAAACAAAAATAAAAGAGAGAATCTAAGTATAGTTTATTTATTCCTATTAATGTATTACAGTCAGGTTTTAAGATCCCTGTTGCTTTAAGATGGCCATTCTTAAAGAGTTTTTCTAACTCATTTCTATGGTCTAAATATCAGCTTTCCTGTGGTTGTGTGCACAGCCACAGTGATTGTGTGGAGTCTAATCTGCCCCTGTTCCACCGTGGAATGCTCTGAGAGACGTTTCCTCTGTAACAGCCTTTTGCCTCTTCTGACTCGTTTGCATGAAGAATCCTCAATATGACACAGCTGCTTTGTCAGTTTGATGATTCAATGTCAAAAACAACAAGCAATGCGAAAACAGGTCAGGTCACCAATTATGTATCAATAGCAGCTCTGAAAACAAGTGCGTCATTCTCGGGGATGATGGTCACAGGAGCCCCACCTGCACCGGCTTTACACCTTTACAGGTGCCCCACACTTCAAACCTGCTGTTTCACACCCCCCGTCATTATAAAGGAAGTGAATTTCTATTCTTCTGGTCATGTAAACGTGAAACAAACACCCTTTACTTATCATCACCTTCCAGCTGATCTCATGTCATTCCGGTTATCACAAACACCAGCTCCATTCTTTTAAACAGTGAGCAAGAGCTAAACTCTTTAACTCTTGGCCGAAGCCTGACTGATGCTTGTTCGGACTGAAAAAGCAACATGAAGGAGAAGAAAACACCCTCTGTTCCGCCTCTCCTCGCTCCGCCCGGCAGCCACTGAGCGCGGGGGAACAGCTGTAACTAGTTGTGCGGCTGTTGACTGGTGCTTTATAAATGATGTGGGAAGCTCGTTAATGGGAGAGTCTGAACTTGACTAAAAGCCCGGGGAAACATTCAATGTACAGCCTGGTTTCGTTTCAGCCTGTTAGCTCAGCAGCCGCTCATACAAGAGGTATCTGTGAGGACGAAGTTGGAGCCAGCTGCATGGACTCCACCTGTTGATGTGGCAAATTAGTCTCACAATGTTCCCCTAACCAATTACTGTAGAATTGGCCCGGCAACACTACGTATATCACAGTAATATGAGGTCTGAGAAGAAAGAGCCTACGAACACCTAATGAGGGCCGGGCAGTGGCTTCAGTGGTGCACAGACAGAACCGCGGGGCTGATTATTCCAGAAAGAAATCAAGTGGAATTTGCAACAGCTTTCTCTCAGGATGCTGCTTAAAGGCTGCAAATATTTCTAACCTCTAAGGATTCACGTTAACTTTTTAAGTTAATGTTTTTGTCAATTGACAAAACAATAGATTTTATTTTAAGAGCTCGTAAGAGTCACAAAGGTGCAATTCTCAATTTTTTCACAGATCCAGGGATTAATATGCAACAGGAGTCAACCTTGACGATCAATCTCTCTTTGATGAATTGATTTGAGTGCAACCAACGGGGTCGTGTTAAATTCTTCGTATTTACTCTGACATCAAACCAATTTTACAAGCCGTTCCCCCTTCGGCCAAAAACTAATTCCACAAATGGTTCCCACGGCGGAAAAACAGTTCTCTGTGTGCACGACATCCAGGCGTGCCTCGGCTTCACTGTGCACTTACCTCTGCCAGCTGAGCCTTGTTGAGGCCGGGTCTGGTCTGCAGCTTGTAGTGTCGCTTATAGCGTCTCAACGTGTTCACCTGCAGCTGGAAAAGGTCGACCTATGAACCGAGCACAGATGAATGATGAGAGGTGGTCACTTCTTACCCCGTCTGTCACTAAAGACTCCAGAGGAAGACATTTTAATGAAGTCTGGAGGAATGTGGAAACCCTGAAGACGTCATACTTTGTTGTGTTTATCGCTGTTTATTACCTCGGGCACCTCCACATCATGATCCGGGGATTCACCTCCATCGTCGCTGGTCTTCCTCTTCCTCTTGTTGCGGACGCTCTGGATGAAGTTCTTATGAAAATCACATATGTAGAGGTGTCGCACCTAGAAAGACAATAACAAGCCATGAAGGAACGGAGCAGTCGGCCACGTTAACGCACTGTTTAGGCTTCGAACACTAACTTCTGTCTCTTCATATTAATATCGGAACAATTAAAACTTCTTGTTTTTGCTTTTCCTGTCTCAGCTGAATGCCCACAGAGCAGCACACGATCTGTCCTGCAGTGAACTCACAAGTCTTTTCTCTAGTCACATGATTTCCAGCATGCCAAGAAAAACCTGCAAAGCAACAGTACAACTTGCACTTATAAACACGCCGCCCCGTTTAGATCATTGAAAGTAAGAGCCTCGGATGTAATGAAGATTTAAACATTCAGCTCCAATGTTTGATTCTGGTTGTTGCTTGTTTGCGTCCTGCATCTGGTGAAGGAATAGTGTCATGCCAACAGCATCCTACACTAGCAGTACTCGACAGGACAAGACATATTAAAGTTTTTCTTACTAAATGTGCTTTAGAACAGACAAAACAACTTTAACTTTGTGTGACCCCCCCCTTATGTGACTAGCTTGAACTGCTCAGGTCTCATATTAGCTTAAAATACTGAGGTCCTACACCTCACAGTGTAAAGTACCTTTAGGTGACTTTTGTAAGCAAATAAAACTAAATTGAATTGAAAACTTAACACAAACATGGTGGACTTTGTCCCCACCAGTAGCTCTTAACAAAATGATCCACGGACAACATGACCGAACTTTTCCATAAAGACTTCGTAGGCCTTGAGAGTTGGACCAGCGTCGGTTATGTGTCTGTGGTCTCTGTCTAAATAATTCCCATATTAGCACAGTGTGTAGGTCGCACGATACATACAACACGTAAGAATTCTGGCCGAAAAATAAGCTCCTGTAATGTGCAAAGTGTAATCGTGAGCTCTGAAACGAGACCGGCTCCTGGACGGGACAGGAGTTGAGCAACAAGCTTCTCTGCTAACAGCCATTTTATGACGCGTGTTAACTGTTGCCATGAAGAAAGCTTTAACTTGCTGACTGTTCCCCTGCACGTCGTCCAGGTAGCTCAGCCAGCACCGCGTTAGCCTGACAACTCAGCGACTCGAGATCAAAGCTCGCTGCGGACAGTAGCGAAAGTTACCGCCACAGCAACGCGGCTGCGGCGCGGAAGCTCAGTTTCTGTTTATTCGCGTCCGCGGAAGCTAACGCGCTAACTAGCTAACTAGCATTAGCTGACAGCTGGAGACCGAACAGTTAACTCCCCCCCCAAGCTCCCACAATCACGGACTCATGCGTCACAACAGAAAAACATGTTCTCGTCGTTTCACTTACACTCTTGTCAATGTCCAGTTTCAATTTCTTCTGAGATATACTCTTCTGGATCCTCTTGCTGAAGGAGGCGTTTCCAGCTGACCGGCCGCAGCGCTCCCCGTCCTCGATCAGACAGCAGCTCTGGCCGTAAAACGGCGGCGCAGGTGGTCCATCGTGGCTGTCTTCCTCTGTGCTGAATCCATTCATTCTGTATGGTCGCTCTGCTTCTCACGCCCAAAGCAAGTCTATAAAGCCAGCGTCGGGCTTGTAACCTTTTACCGTGTTGCTGTCCTTTTGTGAAAGACAATCCGGTAGCGCTAGCTAGCTCAGCCGAATGACTCAAACAGCCCTTGTTTTTATTTTTCCTTCATGTAACTTACTTCGAAACTTAAAAACGTCTGGTTAAAGACATTTTCGTGTAGATCTCCTGTCAGATTTCTCTCCCAAACCACTGCCGCCAACGTTAGCTAAACCCGGTGCTAGCAGGACCGCAGAGCTGCCGCTAACGAACGAATTCCTCCAGTTCCGACCGCCGACGTTCGTCTCGACAACAACCCACTACCTTCCGCTAAAACTCGCGAGTGACAACTGGCTTACACGCTTCCAGGCTAAAAGCCTTCAAATGGCAGAGACAGACGACGGGACTGTGGAGAACTCACTCGTTTAACAGTCTACAGCTCAACAATCGCGGCACACTTTCAGGGCAAGCTCGTACAAAGGAACATGGTCTGTTGCTGTGCCGGAAATTCCCGTCCTGGGCCACGATTGGTCAATTTTACGTAAAGGCGGGACTAGCTTGGAAACATTGCTTTTCCATTGGTTGAAAGAAACGCCAAAGCTCTAGCGGGTTCTTCCTGTATCACTCAGCGTCATATGTTTTCTACTATGAAACGGAGTTAAAGGTGTCGCCGCCGCAAGTTGAATGGTTTTCAACTGAACAGCAGAGTCTTGGCGATTGTAAAGTCCTGATTTGGATGAGTCTTGATAGGTTAGAATCAATTTTAACAGATTTAGAACTTCTAAATTTGCAAGAATGAACAGAGAACAGATACTGACAAGACTGATCTTGGCTCTTTGAGCCTGTTGGTGATACACAACAGAAAGGCCATGTCCTCTTCCTCAAACGCACTTCTTTCTATTCCTCATCTGAATCAGCTGTGACTCGACTTGTTTTGCGAACTGTTGAAACTGACAAACATCTACACTGCAGAAAATCACAGGCAGGTGCGGATTTTGTGGGCCCAGTACTTTCTTTTCAAGAAGGCAACAACTTCTAACAAGACAGTTACATAAAGACTACTTCAAGAAGTCACTGATAAAAATATATACATTTTTACAAATGTAAATAGAAGCTAAGGCCTAAACATATCACATCAGACTCGTTACCTGGTTATTTGCTTTATTATTCATGATGTATATTAAAAAGTGAATAGGCAAGTAATATTTCTAATAGAAAACGTCATTATTTCTTAATTTGAGCTTCAGTTAACAGAGATCGAACCACAACTAATACTCTGATCACAGAGGTTATCAGTGGTGAAGTATTTACTCTATATTGAAATTAATGAACTGTTCATGAGTAGTCCACTTCTATCTTACTATTCAAAGGTAAATATTGTACTTTTTATGCCACTTAAACTAATAAATGCCACCTTAAAATGTTATTATGAAAGTATATATTGTGGATTGCAGGAACCCACAAACCGAATCAAAGAAGTGAATGGTTTCATTTTAACCAATAGGAAAGGGGCACACGTGACGTGACGCCGCAACCAATCAGAAGCAGCAACTCTTTTCCGCGGGTCACAGAATAAAAGGTCTCGCCTACCTGAACAGAACCTACTTCTTAGTCTTTTAGAGGGAAACCACATTTTCACATTCTCTATCAGCCTCGCTCAGGGATCATGGTGAGTATTAGTTCTGTGTCATCCTACATCAACGTATCAGCTCTGTGAAGCAGCAGAAACGGAGTCTTTGATTAGTCGGTTTACCTGTGATTAACATCGACCCCGTTTTTCCTTAATTCAGTCTGAAACATCCCGTTTTCAACTAAGCTTCATGAAGTTTTAGTCTTTGAGTCTTCACACGTAAAACCCTGTTTTTCTTTCTCCTGTTCACACACAAACCTCAATTTAATTTCTTTTCAAGGTTAATACTTTTGTGTAGCTAATTGTAAATGTCTACTGAGCAACAGGTGTGCTCAGTGGTTACCTGTGATGAAGGAATATGGAATTATATTTGTGCCACAATTCGTACGAGCGTAACTTGAATATACAACTGAAAACATACAGTGGCATGTACTAAAATAAAACTGTGAAATATTTGAAGGAACTTTACTTTGTAGCTACGCACCCATCAAACACTCTTCATCTACATTTGCCCTATTACTGTAGTGACTGGTTGATTTAAAAATAAGGTTAAACCTTAGTACCAAGTACCATCTTCAACGTCCTCCCAACAATCCAAACATCAAAATAAAAACCCTTCATATGTTGGCAACTGGAACTATTAAATTTGGCCTTTTAGATCAGTAATATTCAACATCTGCTGTTAACCTTTAACCTTTCAGTACTGCATTTACAGAATGTCGTGACTCCTGGCTCTCATTGGCACGTTTGTTGTAGCAGCTCTTTCTGTTTTCTTTTTCCCCAGCGTGAGTGTATCTCGGTGCACGTCGGCCAGGCTGGGGTCCAGATTGGCAATGCCTGCTGGGAACTTTATTGTCTGGAACATGGGATTCAGCCTGACGGACAGATGCCCAGTGGCAAGACCGTCAGCGGGGGAGACGATTCCTTTAACACCTTCTTCAGTGAAACTGGAGCTGGAAAACACGTTCCAAGAGCTGTGTTTGTAGATCTGGAGCCTTCAGTCATTGGTAAACTCATTAAAACCAAACTCGGATTTTAGTCTTCTTTTTGTTTGTTTATTTATGTTAATCTTCCTTTAGATGAGGTTCGCACTGGGACCTACCGTCAGCTGTTCCATCCTGAGCAGCTGATCACTGGTAAGGAGGACGCAGCCAACAACTACGCACGCGGACACTACACTATTGGCAAAGAGATCATTGACCTGGTGCTGGACAGAATCCGTAAACTGGTGAGTGGCCAGTGTCTAGTGGAAGATTAAATTTAGCCTAATTATCAAACTAAAGCATCTTGAGTCTCTTGTGTGCTCTCTGTCCCCAGTCTGACCAGTGCACTGGGCTTCAGGGCTTTCTGGTCTTCCACAGCTTCGGAGGAGGCACCGGCTCTGGCTTCACCTCCCTGTTGATGGAGCGTTTGTCTGTCGACTACGGCAAGAAGTCCAAGCTGGAGTTCTCCATCTACCCAGCTCCGCAGGTTTCCACTGCTGTGGTGGAGCCTTACAACTCCATCCTTACCACCCACACCACCCTAGAGCACTCTGACTGTGCCTTCATGGTGGACAATGAAGCCATCTACGACATCTGTCGTAGGAACCTTGATATTGAGCGTCCTTCCTACACCAACCTGAACAGGCTGATCAGTCAGATAGTGTCCTCCATCACTGCTTCTCTTCGTTTTGATGGTGCCCTCAATGTTGATCTGACGGAGTTCCAGACCAACTTGGTGCCCTATCCTCGTATCCACTTCCCCCTCGCCACCTATGCCCCTGTCATCTCTGCTGAGAAAGCTTACCATGAGCAGTTAACTGTGGCAGAAATCACCAACGCCTGCTTTGAGCCAGCCAATCAGATGGTGAAATGTGACCCTCGCCACGGCAAGTACATGGCCTGCTGCCTGCTTTTCCGTGGTGATGTGGTGCCCAAAGATGTCAATGCTGCCATTATCAACATCAAGACCAAGCGCTCCATCCAGTTTGTGGACTGGTGTCCGACTGGTTTCAAGGTTGGCATCAACTACCAGCCACCCACTGTTGTCCCCGGTGGAGACCTGGCGAAGGTGCAGAGGGCTTTGTGCATGCTGAGTAACACCACTGCCATCGCAGAGGCCTGGGCTCGGCTTGACCACAAGTTTGATCTGATGTACGCCAAGCGCGCCTTTGTTCACTGGTATGTGGGTGAAGGTATGGAGGAGGGAGAGTTCTCGGAGGCCAGAGAGGACATGGCAGCTCTGGAGAAGGATTATGAGGAGGTTGGACTTGACTCAGCGGAAGGTGAAGAAGAGGATGAAGGAGAGGAATATTAAACCAATGTAAATTTGTCTTTACTGAGCTCACATCTGTACTTATATTAAAATAAAAAGTGTGTTAAGTGTTAACTGCACATTTGTTTGGTCCCTAATGAACTCATCCCACATGTCAGGTTAGAGACACTGCTACAGCAAGGAACAGAGGCAGGTTATTACAAGCTGACCTGGTCTGAAGTAGTTCAGTAAACTACTTTACCAGCAGCCTGTAGTTTAAATGTCACATTATCTGTAGACCAACGGCGGATCTCGCATGTAGAGTTTAGGTGAGGTTTTTGCTTTCTGTGAGGTTTGCCAGACTGACCTTACTGAGTGGAAATGAAAGTGACTAATCGGTGTTAAACAGGGTCACTAAGTTTCACTACTTAGATTAACTGTGAATGTTTGACTCAACTTCCAAATATGCAGATTAGTGTTCAACCCCCTCAAAAAAAAAGGGATGTGCAGTATTGATGTAGGATGATCTAACGTACTATCTAAAATTACTTTTTTCCCCTCAGAATCTGCCCAGTATGTAGAGTAAATTAATAGATAAAGGTAGACAGATGCTCAGTCGGTGCAGTCAATTATGGTTGCTAGATGGAACAATTTACCCTGTACTTCTACTCTTTTACAGCTGATCGTTCTGACTGGAGACCCTGTTATCTCCTGGTTCAAGTTAAAACAGGAAACAATACAGCTGTTTGTTTTTTAATTGGTTAGTGAATAATTAGTGCTGAATAATTTACAATTTCAAATTAACAAACTGAAAGTTTACTGCTCAAGGCCAAAAGAATGGCATTTGGTCTCAGTGCTCAATAAAAACTTAATTTTTAATCAGCGACTTGCGATTCCATCTTTAACCACAGGGAGGAGACAAAAGCTCACAAATAGCGCAATGGGAGATGCTAAAATAATCTGTGCAGCAGGGGTTGACTTTTACTCTTGGTAGATCAGGTTTTAGATACAGATTCCCTTACAGCATCTGAAGAAAGCATTTTGACTGAAGAACTGACTGAAGTCATTTTCCAAAAACAGAATATTCACCCTGACTTCGAATGTTTGATGGAAAACGTGCAAGTCTGTAATTCAATATATCAACAGCCTTAATAATCTGAAGACGCATAAACTCACCTTTATTAGTCCTATAATCACAGTTGATTTATGCAAGTCTTGTGTCAGATAATAATCAACGGTGATTTGAATTTTGCATACTAAATATGTAGGATAAGGCTCTGTGGTATTGTTGAACATGATAATACATATTGTACTGCAATGCAGATAAACTAGTGTGACAGAAGGTTTGAAGCCTGTTTGAAGCAGTATAGCATGAAGCCCAGAACATCTTCAGGCTTTCAGTTGGACCTCACCGCCCAGCAGCAGCAGCAGCAGCAGCAGCAGTGAAGCTCCTCTGGCTGGATGGGAGCAAATTTCTGCAGCTAAGCTCCAACCAATGTGCCTGACGCCAGACTTGGTCACACTCTGAGCTTGTTTCCAGATCCAAAGAGTGAGCAAGCTCTGCACTAATGCTGCTCTTTGTTGCGCTCATGTGTAAACACACTAACAGCGTTGAGCATCAGGGTGTTGTACAAAGGAGAGGGACAGATGGCGAGAGATGACTTTCCTAAAAAGTGGATTACTTTAGGCCAATAAAGACTTTTTAATGGATATATCTGACAGAACACTTTGGGATTATAATAGCTTGGTTTCTTTCCTGATTCATATATTGCTCATGAGTGGAGGAGATGCTGAGTGATTGACCTTAAACGTGGCCTGTGATAGAGCACTGAACCATTAACAGGTTTTTTATTTTGCCATTTACAGCTTCATATCACCAGGCAAATGCCTCCAAGAGGCAATAACATGTGAAGTGGTCTCTCAGTGTATTCAGAGTTGTCCCAGTGCCTCTGTCGCTCTCAGAGACAGTGTGACAAGTTGAGCGTTATATGACATCCCACGAGACTCCAGGAAATGGGCCACACTCAAGACCAATATTACTCCAGCAATGAATAAATGGCTGCTAACTAAAAGCTATCCAAGCTGGTGTGTTTTCAGATGAAATGATTATGAGATTAACAACTAAAACTAGAAGTCTGTTTTAGTGCCACCAGTCACAGAGATGATTGAAGTAATTAAAAGAAGAATACAAACACACGACGTGACAAGAGAGGGAAGCCAGAGAGAACGTCTGAGGAGTTTATTGAAAGAGGTGATAATCAGTTCACAGAATCATTTCGTACAGTTACTGAAAGGAGGAAACGAGGAGGCCAGCAACAGGAGCTTTAGTGCCCGATTCAAATCTGCTACACTGGCTGCAGTTCGTAAAGATGCTTCAAGAGCTGGTGTCACAGCCCTTTAACTTGTTTTATAAATACTGTCTGCAGTTTAAATACATTCCTGACATCTGATTCGTCCTAAATCCATCCATTCAAAAAGCTGTGATTCACCTTCGCAGTTTTAATTATCCATGAGCACCAAATGTGATTGGCTGGATGTAAGGGCCTGACTAGCCAATGGGAGGATACGTCTTAACGAATAAGGCAAATCATTTCATGCTCAGTGGTGAACCAGAATAAGGGTGGTGAGAGGATTTCTGTGGGCATGATTAGCATTTTTATTAGAAACATAGGAGAGGTAATACCCTTACCTGTATCTCCACCCCCATTTACACGGTGTCTTTATAGCAACAACAAGCTTTGTAAAAAAAACAATGGAAACCATTTTTTAAAAAATGTGTGATCTATTTATGAAATATCACTGAATACATCATTTCAATTGTACAATTTTCTACAACAAAAATGTGCAAACCGATGATCCTGAGCAAACATTTCAGCACTGAAACGGCGTGAACGTGCTCTCCAGGGCAAGAGCCTCAGTATGAAGTCAGTGTTCATAGAGCTCAATAAAAACATAAGACATGAGCCAGAAACTGTTAGAAAACAACCAAAAACAGACACAAAAAGAATTAATTACCAAAAAGAAACAAAGGACAATGATAAAAGCCAAAAAACACACAACAGGTTTTATTCAAGACAAACGAGTGAACGACAAACTGGTCACACACCTTCCAATCAGATTAATCTGACATAGACACACAGTACACACAGCATTTTATCAGACACACAACCTGATGTTTAAGAGAATCAGGGGAGGACTTTCACTCACACACACACACACTATTTTGTTCCCGTAATTGCGCACTCTCTCCAGCAGATGTTACATAGCACTTTATGAAAACCACGGCCCTAAAAAGCACCTGCTTCTCCAGTGGAAGGATTGTGAGTGAAAGCCAATTATCCCGCCTGTCACCGAGAGGAATGAAAAATTTCCAGCACTGTCTCATTTTCTGACACTCCGTGGAAACCGAAAGAACAGGTCCGCGCTGTGTGGAGATTATTTTGAGGTGGGGATCTGATAAGTTGTCTCAACCATGACACGGTCGTCATACAAAGGCTGGAGCACAGACTGAGTCTGTTCTTTAGCTGTGACCGCAGGTCGGCTGGATTTGACAGGTTGTGTTCAGTCTCGAAGAAGCAAAGTGATAAATATGGGAAAAAAAAGCTTCTATACATCTGACAGCAAAGTTCTGAACGTCGTAGGGAGGATTTAATGTGTGATGTCTGAAGAACAGAAGACTGAAATCATCTGAGCATGTTTAAGAGTTGCACAGTTGCTGTATACAGAAGAGACCTGGAACAAAAAGGAAGCTCGTGTTAGTCTTGTTATATCAACTTGTAACACCTGGAGGTGCATAAATGAGACTTTAATTACTAGATCTGCCAGAGGTGATCAGAGCTGCGCATCTTGTTACCTGGAAATAACAAAAACACAGTGCTCTCAGTAAAACCACAGACCCGCTGGAGCTTTGTTTTTGTTCTCACTTCTCTCATCATCTGCAGTATGTACCGAGCTTTTTCTCATCTTAAAGGCTGGAATAACAAGAGACTCAAAGAGGAGCATGTTCACTTGGAATAAAGTGATATTGTACTTGTACAACGATTCACGCTTCGCACATGATTGATGGAGCTTAAAAAGATTATTAACCCAGCGGGTAACTGGTATAACGACATGTTGGAATGAACACAGCTGATGAATGCCGTTAAACAATGGGGTTAATTTGTTCTTCCACCATCATCCACGAGGAGCGACTAAGGCACAAGAACTGGATCTTTATATAAGCTGTAGCTGGTCACTTGCCCGTATTTGACAGTAGTCATTTATTTCCCAACATAAATGGAAATGCTGTTGCCGAATAGAACGTAGGTATTAAACCGACCTTCACTGTGTGGGATGAAAATAATAATAAATGGTAATTTTACATTTAGCACAGAACATATTTCACAAAGTGCCTCACAGTCCAGGACATGACAATAGAACAAGAACGTATTAAATAGGAAGAAAACATGACATATGGAATAAAAAGGTAAAGAAAGTCATGTTTCATTGTGCTTCAGTTCTGAACCTTTCAGCATGAAGATATTAAATCCAGGGTCTAGAAAATCTGACCATGTCCTTGCACACAGTTGTAGTTGTAGGTTTCTGACAGGTGACAGAATTCATCTCTTTACTAAGACATTTTTTCTCTCTGTAACTTAAAAGAGCCCTATGACAGACTGGCAACGTTTCTGGTGTCACCCAGTGGGACCATTAGGAGGGAAAAACACTCATTTAAACTTATTTCAGCTGCACGATTCCTGCTAAACTCACCGATGATGAATAGGAAAAGAGTGTAGAAGCCAGACGCTCTCCTGAAGTGCAGCAGCACTTTGACTTGTTGCTTTCTGACCTTTCACGGCATTTAGAAAGGGCAGCTCTGCAGACAGATGATACATACACATATGCAAATTGATAATGTTAGGTGCTACAGCAGTGGCCTGCATCAGTTACTTCAATCATTCACTCAGCTCCTTTTTTTAATGGCACCACGCGACGGGAGTTACAGCAGTGATGGCGTCACAAAACATACACCTGCATAACGTTAAAAGTTTAAATCACACCTCGCATCAGTACAATCTCAGCTTCAACTACAGACCAGTTTCAGTTGACATGTTCATCAACATATAGCTGATCGTGCAAACATCATGCAGCCCATTCTCTTAAGATGGGGTTAGGATGAGAAGCCTGGACAGGCTAAGGTGGTCCCTCACGTCCTCTCTGCTGTCCACACATGATCCTCACACAATAAAATTTTTTTCCCCTCATTTCCCTGCGAAACCTACTCCTGCTTAGAGGAGCCACAGAACAACTCATTCCTCTGCCGTTCTCCTCGTCTGCACCAGCCTGAGTTGTGACAATTCAATCTTTTCAGCATCTTCCCACATGAATTATGCATGAACCCCGCAAACCTCAGAATCAGTGGTGGGGATATACACTGGTCGAGGAGTTCCTCACTTCATGAATCCTGCTACTCGTGTCATTGTGTGAGTGTGAAAGGGGGCAGGAAGACAAATCAAGGTATGGGGAGCAGCAAAGCAGAAGAAATGCAGCACCAACATTCTATTGAAACATTAATATTTGATTTAAAGAAAACATTCAGTTTCTAAGGATGCTAAATTACAGACCAGAAACCAGTTTTACAGTGTCCATAACTCTTTGCTCCAGGTAGTTTTCCCTGCTTTGACTTCTTAACTTCCAGTACAAGGGCGTTTTATCTTCTACAGTGCAGGTGTTAAGTAAGCAGGACACTGCTCTGTAATTAATGTTGTTCTTATTTTTCTGAGAAGTCATATTTTAATTCAAACATGTTCTAGGAGCCTTTTTGTTTTCTCTCTTCTCAAGTTTTGTCTGAAAGATCTTTCTCTCGACTTTTATAAAGCACCAAGTGTTGTAGTAGTTTTTTAACACTAGAAGTGGGTCAGGACACTGTGGTAGCGACCGAGGCCGAAGAGGAACATCAGAATTCATTTGTCTTCTTGAAAACTGGGCAAGTGGGTTTCATCAAGGAACCTGGTCAGTAAACGAGACCCATTGTGAGGAGCACCCTTTTTTTGACATTTCACCCCTCTGCATGCAAATCACATAAACGTTATTTTCCCAGTACGACATGAAAAAAGTTGCATGGCTTGCACAAAGCCAAGTTAAAACATCTGGGATGAACTGCCCACTGAGAACTGTACCAGAGTGATGCTGTTGTAGCAAACACCTTCAGCCAGGTTGCTAAACCTTGTAACACAATTATGGTTTTAGAATGAAACGTCCAACAATTTCTCACATTCTCTCGAAAGATTTGTGTTTCAAGATGACAAATCTTAAAGCAGCAGGTGCAGTCAGAGCAGTGTGAACGCTGTGTCAGACATGAAAATCCCTTCAGCTGCTACATGAAGCCTGTGACAGAGAGATCTACTGTTACCACAGAAGCCAGACAGTATTCTGAAGGTTCAGTGTTTTAAAAAAATATATATCTTGGAAGCACAGAATCTATGATCTGACCTGGCTAACCCGTTTCATAAAATATCCATCCCTCCATTATCTTCTGCTTCATCTGCCGCCGGGAGCCCATCCCAGCTGTCCTCGGGCGAGAGGCGGGGTACACCCGGGACGGGTCGCAGTCCACCGTAGGGCCGACACATAGACACACAGACGAACACTCCGTTTTTAACTTTTTCACACTGTGAAAGTCATTTAAAAGTCACTCTGAAGTTACCACCAAGTTTTAATGTGAATCTTTTTTTCCTGAGCTTTAAACCTCAGCTTCCTCCTCTCTCTCGCCGCTCTCTCGGTCTTGTTGATATTCAAATAAATAGGAAGGTTGAATAAGAGTTCATCCTCCAGAGTGAGAAAATCTCATTTTGCCTGGCTGACATTTATGTGAAAGAGGAGGAATAATGACTGTCATGTCAGTAAGTCGAGGGGCAAATATTTTGGAAACTGAAATTGATTGACCAGTCAAGTCAGTGACTCACCAAAGTCAATCTCTGCTCTTATTTTGCTCTTTTGAAATCCCTAAAGGATATAGAAAATACCAGTTTGGGGTGATAAAGTAAATGTCACTGCCGGAAAGTAAAATAAAAACTAATGTGAAAGTTGAAGAAATGATTCGGTAACTAAAGACCCAAACGTCCAGTGTTATTTATTTCACATTTAGCAACTGTTTATTACTCTCCACTTTTTTCTACAATATTTAACACAAGCTGCAACACAAGAACTGCTTGCTCCTAATAAGGCTTAGATGGAGATAAATGTCCAGCAAATATTGAGCTTCTTCACGTCGTCATTGACTCCCATCACTTTTGTTTCTCTGTCCTCTCGGACAAATTCAAACCCATCTTCATCCCTGAGCCTGAAATCTTAACACTTTGTCAACGCTATTCACATCTTACGACACAGCTAAACGTTCCCTTTGACCCGAGCATTTGATGCCATGGGTATGACACACCAAACGCAGGGGTTACTATCCTGATTGTTTTCCAGTCATCCCTGCCCTAACCTCTACTGATTACCTGGTTCAGGTGTGTTCAGCCAGTCAGAAGATGGAAATGCTGGAATGGTTGGAAACAATCAGGATAGTAGCCCTCGAGCACTGGAGTTAACTGCCCCTGCACCAAAGGAACTAATGCAGGGCGAAACTGTGAGAAGTTTAACTGATTCAGACCAGACTGTCTGATGAATAATAAGGCTCATTACAAATATCAAAGATATATGGACTACCAATATGATCTAAAAAAAAACTGTGCTGACATAAATGTAGGTTATATCCAAAGACTGTTTAAAATACTGTGCAATAAAATGAAGCCAAAATATCCTGGTATGGGAGACGCCCTCTTGCTAATTTGGAGCCAAGGTCTGCACAGTAGTAACCATAGTAACCACAGGTGGAGGCGTGGTATGGAACTCCCGCCCACAGACATACGTCCATCCACCCTGAGGTGGGTTACTACGATGAGAGTTTCAAACCCAGTCCATATTTTGATGTTGGCTCCTTCTCTCGACTTCCCTCCCGAACTCGCCTGCTCCACATGAGATATGCAAGTTTCTCTGACTGCAGCTGAAGGTTGTCAGGTTCAGTGTGATAAGAACTACTTAAAATGGCAGAATCCATCCTTTGGAAAAATATTTCTAAGGATAACTTTATAATTTCAGCCTGACCCCAGTCCCATCCACTAACATGGAGGAGGCGGGGCTTATGACCTACACTGCAGACAGACACCAGGGGGCGATAGAGACATTTTAGCTTAGTTTTTTTTGGGCTGTTGCTCATCCATATTTTATACAGTCATTGGCTATATCAATGAAATAAGCAGTTTTCCTAAGATTCATTTCTGTAACTCCAGACCAAATAGTTTATTTCTTAAATAAAATCATTTTAGTACAATTCCTCAGAACAGGACACTAGACAGGCTTGTACTTTTTGTGCTGTGTGGAGCTCCTGAATAAACACAAATTCAAAAAAAGCCTGCAAGTGTACAGCTACACTTTGCACGCAAGTGGGAAATTAGATTAAGTTTGTGAAGGTTTAGTGAGAAAAAAAGAATCTCAGACAGTTGTTTATAAAAAGCTAAATATGACATTTCATCAGTCTTCTTCTCAGGGAGGAAAGAAGAGAGACTCAGGCTCCGTCTGAACTTACTTGATCCCGGTGTTCCTGATGCAAGCTGCAGCTCAGACCACACGCCAGTTACTTTTATTGGATCTTTGTTTGTTCTATTGGATCTGTTTGGCGTAGTCGAAAATTTTACTGTGTGAGGCTGCAGATAGTTTGATAGATCTGTCACGGGGAAGCTGACAGTTTGAGTTTCTCTGCATGGCCATTTCATTGTAAAGACATTTTAACCTGAAAATCAGTAAATGTTAGAAATAGAATCTCAAGTTTAGGAGCGAGTATCATTTAACATACACCGTGAACAGGGCCCCAACATCTCTTTAATTTATCTGAATGACGAAATGAACTGGTGACAGTTGCCAAAAACTGTGATAGAACTGAAGAAGAACATACATCAGGTGGTCTTCTTCTTCTTCTTCTTCGTCTTCCTTTTCATCTTCTTCCCTGTAGAATACCAACAGGTAGTTGACCTTCTCAACACTGAATACACGTGCGTGTGCGTGTGTGTTTGCTTTCATCATTTTACCTCTATATTAATATTAATTAATTTATATTACGCTGTCTCCTAGTATTCAAACTCAAAACTGGATGTCATGAGAACTGTTGGATTGATGGACCAGAAGTCCAGTTTTAAATGACTGTGTCTACTGGGAGTTTCCGTCAGGTCACGTTAAGTCACGTAAGAAGTGCATTTCTTGCTCAGCATTCAACATTTTTGCTAACCCTCATGTTATTTTAGTGCTAAAACCAAAGCAAAGCACGTTGTTTGCACAGTTGTATCCTATTTTGCACAGACAGGTTAAGATTCCTCAGTTTTGTGCAGTGCTGTCAATATAAACTTTAACAACTGATATCCATCATAATCCCCTCACAGGATATTGTGGGGATCGTTAATTAGTGACTAGTAAGTTGATGGAAACAGTCCCAGACTCGCTGTGTGTTGCCTTAGATGTGTCATCAGTGTGTTTGTTAACAGCAGAGTGAAATATATTTGCTTCAGCGTGGAGCCTTGTGATAGCGGCGATTTGTCAGCCGATTAAAGAATGAGAGATTTTAAAAGGACATAAAGGGAACTTGAAAAGCTTCACAAGCATCAGTCGTGTAGTATTATTTAAGCTCAAGATACATGAACCTGAGAAAATATTTACTGTTTAGGGTTATGACGTCTGTTGTGAATTTAGGTGTGCTTTTTTTCAGATTCATTAAGTTCCTGCTATTTTTTTCTTCATGCGCTCTCAGTGCTGTTCAATCAAATTCAGAGAAAAACCTTATTAATCTCCGGGGGACATGTTTTGTCTACTACATAAGATGACAGCTTCAAAAACACCCTTCCAGAAACCGACAATACGTGGGATGGCGTCTACCTCCATGCTAGATTCTGCTCTGGGCGGCAGCCAGCTGGAACAACTGCCATTGTGAACAAAATGCCCCCTTTCATTATTCCTTTTCACTGTCCTTAAATTTAATTGCTGTTGACATTGTAAGAATGTCAACAGGGATTAAATGGGCATACATTTATGTTGGCAGTCCTCTTACCCCATATCAGTTTCCTCAGTGAGTATTAAAACTTTCTGTCAAGAACGTTGTCTTGAAGTTAAGATGCAAAGCTGTTGTGGGTTCAGTCATCAGAGGCCGCGCAGAATGTGCTGCTTACTGCATGAAGGAGAGACTGTTTACTTATTTACTCACAAATAGTACATTTCTTCTCTTATGCGCTACTGCTTGTCATTAATTTAGTTTTTCTCTCTGCCCTAGTGGTGCTTCGTCCTCTCTCTTCTTCTCTCTCTCTCTCTCAGGTGTCCTCGACCTTGGAGCTGTGGCTGCTGGTCCTACCAACCTGCCAGGGCTTCATCTGCTGCTCCTTGTTGTTGTTATGATCTCTGTTACCTGCTGTTCATTTCTCTTCTACAAATATGTATATATATGTATATATATACATATACATATATATATATATACATATATATTATGTAAGGTCTTAAAGTGCCTTGTGATGACTCATGTTGTGATTTTGTGCTATACGAATAAAACTGTAGTCAAAATAAATTAAATGAATGAAAACACAGACTTTGTATTTTCACATTAAAATAATCTTTTAAAGTAGTGTGATGCACTATTAATGGTTCTTTGTCTCATTATGATGTTAGAGTGCATCTGAAATCCTAGTCCATCCCCTACCAGGTGTGTCCTTGAGCCAGACACCTAACACTAGCTCCCTGTAAGTTGCTTTGGGAAGCAAAGTAAAGTAAAGTAACTAATATTTAGAGCTCCTGAAGACAGCGGCCATTGCTGGATTCATGTGCTGGATGCTTCACACCCTGCGTGTTTTTGCAAAATTAGTCCAGCGTCTGTACGTGCACGGGTTAAGGGCAGAGGCCGAGCACAGCGCTCCGTGACCATTAGGACTAATGTGGTTATTTGACAGAGCAACTGAATGGTCCACTGCAGCGCTGGGTTAATGTGGTGTCCAGTTTCATTTCCTGGTTATTAGTGTTGAATGATTTCGACAGCTTTTGTGGGAGTTAAATTCCCATTGCTGTTTGTTCTCTGCTGCCACGTGAAACCCTCCACAACTCGGAGAGTAGTAGAGAGTCTGTTCTTTTACTGTATATCTGTAGAAGGTAATTCAAGTTCCAAGCTCCCACAGGAAAACAGGAAGACTACAGTTTGAACTAGGTGCCATGGTTTAAGATTCAGAACTTTTATAATCTCACTGACTTTGCGAGCGTAAACCTTTAGACACAGCCTGTCCAAAACATGTGCTGTCCATTTTGATTATATTCACCCTAATTCCATTCAGTGGATTACTGACACTGAACATCAGATGTTAATGATAGTTTGTTGGTTTTATACATTAGCAAGCTAATCAGCATCAACAGTGGTTTATCAGTTACACTAGAGTCTAATGAACGCAGTCTGATGAATCATTGCTTCCATGCAGTCAAGGATTTTATTTGAAGTTCTTGGTTTGGATTGGTTTCCTCTCTTTTTTTCCTGCTAACAGTGGATTTTAATAGATTCACCCCTGCTCTGTGGTGGTTTAGACAAACAATATTGGCTTAAACACGTTTCCTCAAAACAGCACACATAGAAAGAGCTGAGCTTCTGTCCCTCTTTGGTGCCTTTCTCATTCCTTCCCACATTAGCTTACACTGGTTAATGCTATAATGAGCCCTTCAGCAGGGCAACAGATTCCATCAAGTTGTATTTTAGCCTGTGTAGAAATTGTATTAGAGAGACAATCTCATTAAGTTACCACAACATAACTTTTGTTTTCGATCAATGAATGCAGACAGTTGAGTTTAAATCGCATACAAACTATAGTTGATGTAAATATCAACATTACTGCGACAATACAACTCATTCATAAAGATTTTTAAATAAGACACTTATCTGAAACAATAAATTGTGCTTTTATATTCCATTAAGGGACAGACCTGTTCCTGCAGTAAAGGCTTCACCAGTTATGTGCTCTCTGAGTGTTTGAGCTGTGTTACATTGACATTTAATGGGCAGGTGTTTATATAAATGTTGAGCGATGTATGTAAATGTAATCACTGATGGTTTAACATGAAATGTCTTTGATTTTTTTTCGTTCACAGATTTTTTGTTTATGGCAGCTGTGGCTAAGGTCATTATTGGTAACTATTGGACTTGGAATTTTAAACGAAGTAAGAAATGTTCAGTTAAAGGTAAAATGAGAAATGTTAAGTCAGGATGTGATGAATACATTTTTACTGCCTCCAGTTCCCACCACTTGTATCTGTACACCATCTTTGATAGTGATTGTAATTTCTCCTTCATTGACCCGGCATTAGAAGCACAGCCCTCAGGTGAGTGTACACTGTGATGGACAGTATAGAGACATGTTGGAAATGCTTTCAGAACTAGAATGGCCCGATGAAACAGTTCTGTTTGTGCTTAAGCTGATTTTGTGCATTTGACTAAAGGAGTGGTTTTGTGCCAAGTACAGCTTGTTGGTGATTATATACTAGATGTTCTTCATTACACTAGGAAAGAAAGAGAAGGGCTCTCAAGGGACCACTACAGCATGCATGTATTGGATTTGGGCAAGACTGGAGTCGAGGAAGGCATCGTGGCACACAGAGAATACAAAAGTGTGGTTGATGCCATGTGGCCCCTTCTTTAGACATCTTTATCTAAAGCTATAGGTTCTTTCAGAAAGGCAGAAAAATGGCATGTGAGTTTATGCTTCCTCTCAAATATGCTCTGAGATCAGCCTACAGCCTGAGCAGATGGCTCTGCTGTTTTGGACAGCAGCAGTGTTTTCACATTGCCAAGGCCCAAACGTGGCTAAAATTTAGTTTCTGGGTCTGTAAACTTGACAAACTGTAAATATAAAACACAAAGTGCACATAGGATGCAGGGATGTGTGAAATCTGACCTTGTTTCCCAACCTGCCTGATATTTTATAGAGTTACGATGACTTTTAATATTTTTTTGAAAGTATTTACAATCAACATGTAAATACATTTTGCCAGCCTTTTAAGGACCATCAACATAATGTGGAAATTAGTGCTTAAATAAGAAAAGTTCTGAATGAAACTCTGTTCCTGTTTGACTGCTGCATTTTTCAATCAATCAGTGAGTACAAGAACTCTATAATAAACTGACACTGGCTTGATTTGGACCACATGACTTGGATTTATGTGCCAGCTCCTGATGAAATTATCAGGCTCTTTCTGGTTTGCAAATTGTTTGTCTCTTCACTGCACATTTGTTTACACTGATTCGCATCCATTTGGCTCTTGACTAGCAGCACCCGTTCAGCTCTGAGCCTGTGCTGGAAGAGGAATCCAAGTTTGTTTGGCAGCTTCTGAGAACTCGCATGACTCCATCATAAGATCTGAACCAAACAATGATTTGCTGTCTTGTTTGCATGTAAACAAAACAGTTTCCTGCCACAGAGAGGGGAATTTATATTGGACACCACTTTAGCTATGTTTTGGCTGCTCGTATGGAGCCACAGGGTGTCAGGGTGTGATAGCGAGAGGTGCACCTACCTCGTCCTTCACTGTGCCAATGTCGGTTTCACTCCCAAGTGAGTAAATGTCACTGCTGGGGACATGATTGTAAGTTGTCTGCAACAGAACGACAGTGAGTCAAACGTTTGAAAATCTCGCAGTGTTGACATCCAGCAGCTGTTAGGAAGGGGACCCCCACAGGACTGTGTATCCCCTAACTGCCAACAAGGCTGTCAATGAGGATACTGTTTTGTGTGTATGACACGAAAAAAAAGTCCAACAGCACCAAAAGTGGGCGTTCTCCTGGATCACCATGCATTAAGTCATTTAAACGTGCTGTATTAATGAAGTGTTGACCTGTGTGTTCAGCTGCATCACGTCACAGTAGTGATCATAATTACGTCACGGCATACGTAGCGGCCTCAATGGGTTAACTGGGATGCAGAAGGTTGTGGGTTCGAACCCCGTCTGACTCCTAATCCATCTCCTACCAGGTGTGTCCCTTAGCCAGACACCTTGTAAGTTGCTTTGGATAAAAGCGTCTGCCAAGTAAAGTAAAGGCATAATCAAAGGTGTGCTAGACCACCTGAGCGACTGGACCTGTTTGCCTAACACTTTAAAACCAACCACCATCATTTTCTGACGCAAGCTGTCTGAGACTTCTTGGCTTTGATGCCTCTTCCTCATCATTCTCTGCCACCTGCGAGAGGCCCATTTAAATATAAAAGGACCCAAAGGACTCTCAGCCCGGTTTGTAGGGGTCTCTGCTGCCCTGACCTGGATAATATGTAGATGCTGTAATAAAAGGTAATGAAACTCACCACTTCACCACTTAGCAAAGATCTCGGCCTCTGTCCTTCCCTGTTATTCTACTTCGCTTACCTCCTTTCTAATGCTTATTAGTGTATTCCTGTCCCTCTTTCTCGGTTCCTCTGAGGGGCCTGAAGTGAATCTGTAGTTGGTAATTATCCATCTTCTACCTGTCTGTCTGCCCGTGCCTCCATCATATTATTCTATCACTGAATGACAGTGGATGAATCACTGCTGCTTGGTGAGGACTGATGTGACACTTTTAACACCCGTCTGTCTGAAACTCATCACTCTTCCTTCACTTGTACCCATCAACTTGTCTCAACCCACTGCCCCCGTCGCCTCAGCTGTCTGTCTGTGTTGTGGCCTTCAGGTCTGGTGCTGACACATTTCATTTTTCTGCTGCTCCAACATAAATTCAAACTGTGGTCACATTCTGACTTTGTTAGAGTTGTGTTTGCTCACAGGTCATTCTTTAGATGCTGAATCCCTTCTGGATCGCTTCTGTGCAAAGGACGTGGTCTCTCCAGATCTGCTGAAACGATTATTGCTTACTTTACTTTACTTTACTTTACTTTGCTTGGCAGACGCTTTTATCCAAAGCGACTTACAGGGAGCTGGCGCTGGGTGTCTGGCTCAGGGACACACCTGGTAGGAGATGGACTAGGAGTCAGACGGGTTCCAACCCACAACCTTCTGCATCCCAGTCTGACGCCTAACCCATTGAGCTACCAGGCCTCTGGTATTGCTGAACATGTTCTGAACAGGGAGACAGTTGTGTTACTGTTAAATATTAAAGCCAGCGTACCATGTTTCCCTGACTTTAACTCAGTAGTTTTGGAAAGGACAACATCTCTTGAAAGATTGGTTTGAGAGTTTCTTGGTGAGTTATTAACTACATTTTGTCTATTTTCCATTTCCAGTGTAATCAGTAATTCCAAAGAGTGAACTGTCTACAACACAATTAAACTATTTGCCTTATTTCTCTGCTTCCTGCTACTTTTGGAAGGATCATGCATATTTAATGAATATAGCCTCTTTTACCAGTTGGAGATTGGACAGAATATTGGCAAATTCCCCCCCTCTCACACACAGAAAATTAGTCAATGGCAAAATAAAAAAAACATATTATCCCAAATACATTTTGGTAAATATTCTGTAAACTGATGAGACAGATGTTGGTTAACTAGTCAACATCTCGAAAGGTGTGCGCCCAGTTTCATCTGAGGTAAAACATAAAATAACCATCCTGCCCTGGTGGTGGCAGTGCGATGGTCTGTGGATGCTTGGCTGCTACAGGACCTTGATGGATTGTCATAATTGGTGGAACCATAAATTCTCCGCTACCAGAATATCCTGATGGACCGTGTTTGGCCATCAGTTTGATCTGAAGCTCAGGTGCACCTGGCTTCCCCTGGCTTCTCCAGCAGGACAATGACCCAAGAAAAGTGCACCAAAATCCCCTCAAAGTGACATGAAACAGTCTTTGCAGCTTGATTGCAGTTGGTGGTGCCATGGTGGGCACAACTAGTCATAAGGTTAAGGGGGAAGTTTTTTTCCTCCTTAATACATACTACTTACTACAATATGCTGCGCTAACATCCTCAACCCCGCCACTCTTCCTTCTTCGTGAATGGTGTGGAGACAGATTTCACTAAGGTTTGCTGAGACCCTGGAGCAGCCTGCCAGACAATCCTGGGGGCTACTGATCCTGTCTGAGCTTATAACAGTTCTAGTGTTTCCATGATGACATACTGTATGCAGTAAAACAAATAGTTTAATGCATTTTCTCTTTTTCAATTGCTATTTGTGTTGGATATAAGATGTTTTAAAAATAAAATCCTGGTTGACGTAAGATGTATTTATGTATATCTGGAGGCTGGTGCCAGCAGATAAGACTGGTGAGCAATGAGGGGAAAGAAAATCCAGTTTATTTGTGAATATAGTGGGTGTTTATGGGAGAGAGGACTGGAGTGCACAGGCCAGGAGGTCTTGCAGCAATGATACTCCCCCTCAACCACCTTCTTTTTTAACTTAATACTTTACTGACTGTATGCAGCAGAATTTATTTTGCATTTCACGCTCCAACAATTGCACATATAATAAGCCTCTAGTCTTTTTCTTCTACCTTTTTTCTCCTGTTCGTACCGTGTTATTTTTACACACTTTTTATTCTGTGTTTACATCCCACCCCCTCCCAACCTCCTCTATCAGTGTCTTCTCCCCAGCTTTTACTTTTCTACCACATTCCACTTTTTAAAGCCACACATCTAACATTTTACAGTGTGGCTGCAAAGCCCAAAGCAGATCCCTAATATCTCTTTTAGCTGCCTCTGTAACTATTTACTGCACAAGCTGCGTTTTGTGTTTTGCCAGCAGTGGCTTGGCTGAACTCAATCCCTTATGGTGAAAGCGAGAGGGAAACGAGGACCAAATGGGAGGAAGGGAAATTAATATCCTTTCCAGACATGCTTGTATCATCCCTGCAGATGCTCCCTCAACTACCCTTTTAATGACATTTGGGGGAAAAAGATTAAAAAAAACCTTGGCCTCGAGAAGGGGTGGGGTGGGCTAAGGATGTTGAATGCTGAATGCTCAGTTTGAAAGAATTTGCAGCTTTGCTTACTGGTGCTCTGCAGACATGTCGCTTTCTGTAAGATTAATATCCTGTACCATAGCAACATGATAAATTTAAGCATGAAAATATTTCAAGACGAGGTTTGTGTCTTAGAAATGGGAACTGTTAAATGACTCACTGTTTACCCATAGCAAAGGTCTTTTCAGTTCTGTATAATCTATACTTTCTGTGACATTTACAGACCAGATAAATGCCAGTAGAGTAAGTTTCCACTAATATTGAGTGAATCACAAGTCTCCATTCACAGATATTATCCACAGTCTATCTGGAGTCAATTTAAAACTATTATGAAATGATAAATGCGTAGCTTTGACGTTCTTCAGTTCTCCTCAAAGTTGAAATTTGAACGATTAACCCTCCTGTCGTGTTCACCACCTGCCGCCTACTCTAGTGTTCCCAGTCAAAATTGACCAGTCTGTTTTACCTGTTCTTTAGCTGTGAACAATGTCTCAAAGTAGTGTTTACATTTATAGAATGATACATAACTGCAGTGAAAATACAAAAAGCACTGAGAATGTATTACAAAATGAATGACCATACTCAACGTGAAGTTGTGCGTTAGTGTGTGTGTGTGTCTGCATGTGCTCAGAGTCAAAGGAGTGAGAGGCAAAAGTCAAAGAAAGCTGTGATCATCACCTTAATATGTTCAAGTACATAGTGTGGAGGATGTCATAAAGCCTTGAGGCAATCAGATGTAAAACACAATATATGAGTGTTTTAGTCAAGTCCATTTATTTTTAAACACAAATAGAAATATATATACAGACATTCGTTTTAAGTTGTAAACCGAACACGACAGGAAGGTTAAATTCGCCTCATGTTTCACTGCCATCCACACGTGAAATCCTCTAACAGCTGGAAGTGTTGTAGAGAAGAAACAATTTCAGTTTTTTGAATTTGTGTGCTGTTCACTTGTTCTGAAATGAACTAAAAATCACATAGTCGAACATCTTGCTAAACTACCTATGTTTAATTCTGAGAAGTAATCATAGAGCATCTAAGAATCCAGTTCCTCTATTTACACCGCAGCTCATTTGACTCAAGCTAAAGTCCTACTTCACCTCTAGTAGATAACTACTCTACTGGATAGAAGCAATCTAAATCCCTCCATTGTCCAGTTTTTGGCAGAGCAATGCACATTCGTTCAAACTAATCCAAATAGGGAAGTAAACTGAAGCTGTGTGCTGGCAGGAAGAAGAGAAAACTTATTGGAGCTCATTCATCCTTCCTAGTAAATAAAAGGGAGTTGAGCTTGTCCTGAGCTTGTCCTCCCTTTTTAAAAGTCTAATACACAGTCATGCAGCTTCATTTCTTTTCTGTGGAGCAGTGATCAGAATTTGGCAGCGAGCTACCACAACTTGGGCCTGAATCAATCGCAGCAAACAAGTGCTGTTGTCTTTGAGCTTTATACAGCGAGATGGCAAGGAAACCCAGAGTCTAAAACCACAATTCAATTTCTCTGAGAGCTTTCCCAACTCCTCAGAGAGAGGGGTCGTAGATGGGACTCTAACGTGCAGCTCCAGTCAGGATAATGAATAGCTCATTGAATAATTCCATACACAGGCACGAGTCAAAAGCATAAGCTAATGATTTTCTGAGTATGATGGATGAGGAGTCCAGTCTGAACACTGACCAAAGGCCACTTTGCTCTGAAAGTACAAGTTGTTGTTTCAAATTGTTTTTGACCTCCTCCACTTACACGGGGTGGGGGGGGGACTCCTTATCTGTTTCAATACAATTCAAGAGGACGAACTGTTGAGGAACTTTTCCATGTTTCTTCAGGTCATTTTGGAAGACAGCATTAGTGGGATGGTGTATTACCTGTCTTAATGTATAAAACACCAAACACCTACTGTCACACACACACACACACACACACACTGGTATCGACATGGTGGGTGTCACTCCCGAGTGTCTGACCCACCAGCTGGCTGACATTTGTTTAATAATTTATAAGTGGTGCAGAAACAGATGTTTGCCAGCTGCTGCCTCCGGGCTGCTCCTTGCTCCCCTCTGGCATATTGTGAAGGAAAACAGGGCTTTATTTGAATGTTGTGATATTCATACGCTACGGACATTTGGCTGATGCTGAGAGAACGCACCACACACATGTGGTTGCTGGAGTTAGGCCTTGGATGATGAGCAGCGGTGCCTCACTGATTTCTGCCCAATCTCCACTATGTTCAGTGAGTTCACACACACACACACACACACACACACACACACACATACATGGTGCTGCTTCATTAAATTCGTTTTTAATGGAGGCTGTTTTGTTCCAGATGTCGCCCAAAAATATTTTAAGTAAACACATAATGAATTGTTGATGAAATACATGTTTCCACTGATGAAATATTTCGGCTTTCAGTTCTGACACTTTAATTACTGTAATCTAGAGACGAATTGCAGCCTAATCTCTGTCATGGTTTGCGATCTGCATTCGCTGCCAAAGAAAAATGGCAATGGTGCAAATCACACGAGGCCCTCTGGCAGCTGTCCTTGTCGGGGCTTTTTGATTTGCTACGATTGGACCAGAGGCACTCATTCAAAAAATCACTAATGGAGAAAATGAGAAGCGCCTGGGTGTTACTCATCATGATTTACAGCGACACACTTGTCTGTCTGCAAAGTCACGCAGAACACAGACTGTGAGGCTGTTTCCTCAGAAAGAAATTGAAAGAACTGTCTCAGAATTTATGTTATGTTATTGACCAGGAGGAGTAAATGCATGTTCATTTTTGCTGTGTGGAGCAGAGACAGGAGCAGAGGCCGTTTGGAAGTATAAAGCGTAATCAGAGCTTTTCTTTACGACATCTACACAGACAAACAAAAATGAAGCTATTGTACCTTTGGAAGTTTGACCTCCAGGAATGGCCATAGAAACAAACAGAAAGTAAATTATGGTAGGCAGTGAAGTATAGATGTGTGCAAAAATGACAAGACAAATAATCGAGGCTAATGAAAAAGCCAGGGAGGAGGTCTGAATCTGAGCCAGTCAGTTGAAATGGAAATATTTTCCAGAACAAACCAACTATTTTCTAATCGTCATGATTGTGTGATTTGGTGACTGAGCAATTACACTCTCCAAACCAATCAGGTCGGGTTCTGACTGCATTTCTCTGTTACAAAATACACATAAATGAATCAGTGAGACATGCAGACAGTATCAGTCGTCAGTGCACCACTTTGTTCTATTCTATCAACAAATGTGATGGACGGATGAAATGTAGTGTAGGAGCTGGCTGACTCTTTCAGATCTGTCACTCATTTAGCCAGATTGTCAGCTGTCAGGTGCTTCTGTTTAGCTGACATTTGTTTATGCCTCTACCTTTCTGTTCAGACCCAGCCACTCGTCTCCTGCCCTGCAGTAACCCCCAGCATCCCTCCATTTCACCTGATTCAACCCTTCTTTGTGCATTCGATGACTACGAAGTATGTATATCTGTCACTCACTGTGGTATCTCTCTTTTTCACCTCCATCCTCTCTTGTGTCAGCACGGGTTATGGCCTCTACCCGTTTGCTCGGACCTTGTGTATTTCTCCAGAGATTGATTCCCGACTCGTTGCCAACCACTGCCTGCTTTTCACAGCACTGCCTCCTTATATTTGTGCTGTTTACCTAAAGCTACAAATAAAGCTGAATGCTGAACATTTCCTGATGTCTGATGTTTCTTATCCCAAACCAGATTCTTTAGGCATCCTATTAAATCAGCAACAACAACTGACTTAATACGGTGCCTAAATGTGTACACAAGCCCCAGTAAGTATTCTGTCTTAAAGTAAAAGTAACAAGGCGTCAACATTTGCATACGAAAAGTATGCCTGAATGAAATAATATGCCTCTTAAAAAAGGAGCAGGGGCAAGAGTGTTTGCAGATGTTAGAACGACTATCATTTGCTATGTTTGTTTTTTTTGTTCTGTACTATTTTAATTTTTAATTGAGAAAAGTAGTATGTGAAAGAAATTGAGATCAATTTATAGAAGGAAAACTAAAAAAGTAATGATAGACGCTTAACCCATTGCTAGCTCAATGAGTTAAGCGTAAGACTGGGATGCAGAATGTTGCAGGTTCGAAACCCTGTCTGACTCCTAGTCCCCTGCCAGGTGTGTCCCTGAGCCAGACGCCCAGCGCTAGCTCCCTGTAAGTCACTTTGGATAAAAGCGTCTGCCAAGCAAAGTAAAGTAAAGTAAAGATAATGAAATGCCCCAAAAATTGTTCTTCATTGTCAGCTGGATTTGTTTTTAAGTTCTGGAAAATGTTTCATCTTGCACCCACAATCACAAATCACACCACTCTAGAATAACGGATACACACCAGACCTCTCACACATACACCCTCATGGACTGTTGCTAGACAGCACGCTGCTTTTCCATTGAATTGCTAATATTTAGCACAAAAGTCTGTCACTTATTCACTTGTCACTTTCTAATTATTCGTTTGGTTGCAATAATTTTGTCTTCTTTTTATTTATTCCTTTGTTGTTTTGTGTGCATGTGCTGTTTGTTTTCTTTTTCGATGCCGAGAGCCACCGAACTAAATTTTGTTATGTGTAACGCATAATGACAATAAATATCTCTTGAGTCTTGGGTCTTGAGTAGTGACAGGAACCCAGTGGAGTCATTAGCAGTCGATGTTCACCTGCAGGTTGTTGTTCCACCTGGCTTTGGGTGCATCGCTGGGATCTCCTGTGAACAGCTGGGTAAGAGTCGGTTTATAAACACCCCAGTCAGGCAGAACCAATGAAGTCGTCGAACAGAATTTTTTAGACCTGTGAAAATGTGGGTCATGCATTGCAGTGTTTTATTAACTGAATAATGCTGCTAATGTCCTGTAAGAGGAGTAAAAATGTTTTGTATTAACGACACAGTTAGGTTACATAAGTAATTTGTAGGTGCTTCACACAGGAAATCATTTCTCCCAGTGGCTATTGAACGGTACAACTCCTCCCCTGACAAACAACTGTGACCTTCTGGCTTTTTCTCCTCCATTGTTATGTCAGATTTTCACTTTGTCAGTCTTTTGGTTTATGACTAAATATTTTATAAAACTTTTCATACTTCCATTAGCCCCATTTGCACTTACTTAAATGTCACTAATTGTTATCATACTAATTTGTTTCAGATAATCCCACAAAATAAGCTTCAGCATAGTGACATAGTTTTGTTCCACGACAGTTGTTTTATTTTTTCAACACTGGCTGCAAAGTGGCTGCAGTGTCCTAGTCTTGTTTTAAAGTGCTTACTTAGAAAAGCCCAGAACCAATTAACCCATTTGCAGTTCTGAAAAACTTGTCCTCAGCTCAGGCTGCAGTGAGAGCTCCTGTCTGAACAGCTCCTCATCAGGACACCGAGGACACACTGCGCTGCTGCTGAGCACCTTGGAGTGTATGAATATGATGTGCGAAGCGAAGCTAGTTTTGCACATGTTGTTAGATGCTGAATGGCGACTGAGAGAATGCATGGCAGTGCAGATCTGTTGCTGCTGCAAGCCAGAGGCAGAAAGCTCGGCACAGCAATGTGAATTGTATATTTGACTCTGGAGGAACCATAATAATCTAATTGCTTGAGTTAAGTCTCAGTGGGCAAAAAGCATTTTCCTCAAAGTGCTAATTAACTAAAACAAACATTTTGCACTGAAAGAAAATGAACTTTTGTCATAGTTTTTAAATCGTTAACTTGTTTTGTACTAGTTTTTAAACTGTCGGTGAACTGAGAAAGAGCCAAAACCTTCACGGAGCTTTGTTGGGAGTTGATGGGAGTTGTGTCCCATAAAAAAGAATATCTCTGCAGGGCTGTAGACATCATCAATGTTTGTCTATGTTTTTTACTTTTAGTCCCCATTCTGGTCTTTACATCATTTTTGAGCATGTGTAAACACCTGGTTTTCAACTTGAATAAAAAGTGTTAACTGGTGCTAATGTTGCTGACTTTAAATCTGTTTACTTCATTAGCTTGACAAAACAAGAAAAACATTGAAAATGTGTAATATACTGTAAGTAAACCAGGCAGTGGCCTTGGCCCAACACAGCTCATCAGGACAGGACTCAGCAGTTCGCCTGCTTCTGGATCATGGAGCGTGAGGTCCTGTCAGTCACGTCCTCCTCTTGTCCTTTTATGTCATTCTATCCTGGTTTTTTCACTCCTGCCCTCACCTTAGTCACACCCTCTCTCTCCTCTTTTAGTCCCAGATTGCTCTCAGTTGCCCTTAATTTCCAAACAGTCCTCCCACTATTTCAGCCCCTGTACTTTCTACTTTCCTTTGTCAGTTCCTCCTGTTATTTAACCAGTCATCATCCTGGGCTACGTGCCCTGTACCTGTCATTATTTTAATGTAGTAGTTTTGCCTCCTCTGCGAGTCATTTTCTGTTCAGTCTTATTTCCCTGTATCTTTGTAATCTGGTCTGCGTTTGGGTCCTCCACTTGTAGACGCCCGTGACAGGTCGACTGGTTTAAATGAGGTAGAAGCAGTTTACTGCAGGATTGAACGGCCCTCGTTAATCAGGGGAGGTGGCCTCAGACACAATCGATCACCCACTTACAATGCGGTTCACTGTGGTGGTCACAGTGACATACAGCACATGGAAGCAAGAGGGAACAACAACCCACAGGTGATCGTCAAGTATTAACGACTTGAGGCCTACAGGGTTTATAAACCTGCTCCTCCAAGCAGTCAGTCAGGATTAAGAAAGGCCTCTGGAATGAAAGTCGTGTGTATTATTCATCCAGAAGAGGAAAATCAACTGCTAGTCTTTAGTCGTTGCAGTAATTTACCCACATAGTGGAAGAAATCACCACTTGCTTGCTATGTTGCTACTGATACTGTTGATAGCCTCGTGCAGCTTTTCATAGAAAGTCAGCGGAGACACACACACCTCAGTCATTACCTCACACACACACACACACACAGACGTGCAGTTCTCTCCCACACACACAGAAACGTTATGATGTATATTTGATGCTCTGCTGGCCCTCTGTTTGCACACCCTGCCTCGGCCAAGCGTGAATGAAACATTCATACCGTGGGTCCCATTTACATATCAAGCAATGATCCACAGCTAAATTTGGTTGATGAAAACATCTCCTCTGCTTCACTCCATAGCTTCCCTGTTTAACAGTGTTGTGAACCCAGAAGAATTATTGTTGTTCTGTAAGAGGCTCTTTGCAGCTGTAAGAGCAAAAAACAAACTATTGCACACACACAGAGGAAAAAAGCTCAGACTGAAATGACTGCTCCCTGGGAATATAAAGGTGAATCACTACAAGCCGACTCTAAATCATTGTTCCTCACGGAAAAAAGCGAAGACTCCACACAACAAGCATGCCAACCTATTATAGCGAGGTCGCGAGCCATGGGCATTTCTGTGCAGGCATTAGGATTCTTCCTGTTCACCCAGCAGGGACACCGGGTAGTGTAGCATTAGCCGTGCTTAACTTTTGATCAAAGCAAACCTCCTGAGACTTCTGGGATGTACACAACTCTCTGTGTGACTCAGCAGAGAACTACCATTAAAACATGCTGGATTCGGCTAAAGATGCAGATTGAACACAGACTATTTTCATCCCTGCATACCCACACCGCATATTTGCTTTTCAGTAATGGACCAGTATGAAGAGAAGGCAGTTATACGAATAGCTGTCTCTAGCAGCATACAAGAAGCTCTTCTCTTCTTCAGTCTCCTGCTCATCGAATACTAAAAGTCCCCCACATCCTACATAAGAGAACACGTAGCCACCCTCACATGTATTAGCATATTTGGATAAGAGTTTCAGGACGCCACTCTCTCTGGAATAAACTGTGATGCTAGATGGTTTGGTTTGATTTCCTTCTGCAGGTTATTTCAGGTAGCTGGAGCTGAAACCATGAAAGCTTTCCCATCTCTGTCTCTCACTGGGAGTTATTCCTGTGCAACCGTGCCGGAAAAGAATTTCAGGAGACAGGGTTGGCTGGCAAGGAGTTCCTCAGCTGAGCTGCTACAAGCTGCGAGTCAGGATTTTGGAACCATTAGTAGAGCTGTGCCAGAGGATAAGAAGGAGCCTAGCCATTCACAGTACTTTAGAAAAGCTGTACAGTCTTAAAGATGATGAAGTCTGGCTTCACACGTCCTCTGCGGAGTCTCTTCCGTTGGTAGTGTCACTGGTGTGAATTGTTACAATGATGACAGGAAGCGCCCACAAAAATACAAAATAAACCCAAAGATTTGACTGAAAATACTGTTTAAAATGTTCTTTTACCAGAACAGTCGGCTACTACTTAAATTTAAATTTCTTTCTCTTTTGCTTTTATTGTAGTGACAGACTCATCCATAATGCTGACATTTGTCCTGTTGCAGCGTGTTATTGCTCATGTGAACCTTTAATACGCTGGTATCCTTCACTTTTAGCGGTGCTGTGAGGTTCAGGCCTCTTTTTTTTCTGGCTAAACAAGTGCTTGTTGATGCTGCTGGTGCTGGGACCAGGAGGAGGAAGTAAAATTATCTCTGGTTTGGTGTCATTCAGCTGCAGGAAATGATTGTACATCCAGTTCTTAATATCCGCCAGGCGGGACATAATAAATGACAAGGTGCCTGATGTAGGCTCGAGCCATCAGCTTAAAGAGGAAATCGGATGTACACATCTGCATGCCCAGAACCTTTTTTTTCTAAACATCTCAGTCCTAACTAATGCTGACCCAAGATCACTGGAGGTAATTCATTAGATAATTAAAAAATATATTACCACTCCACACAGACTTTAGCATATTAAAATGGGCGCATTTGTCTTCTAGAATTTGGAAGCAGAAAATTAAATTAAGCACTTTTCACTGCAGCCACAGCTTGTCGCTTTCTGCAGTTCAACATCCTCGGCGCCTCCATCCCTCCCACAACCATAAGTTTAGGTAGATTTTTTCTCTGTGTGTAAGGAAACTGAACCAATGAATTCACCAACGGATCAAGTGATTTGGAGGACAAACGCCCTGACAGCGTCCTAAATGTGTTGGTGGAAATAATTCCACCCTCACAGGAGAAACACTTTATTTTAAAACACTTGACAGTGTAGCGCCGTTGTCCTCAGACACTACAGATGTCTGTCATATTCTTGTCCTCTTAATACCCACTTGGGTCTTTGCCATGGAAGCACTGCTGCAAGGACTAATTGTCTCTGTGTTTTTCCAGGAACCGGCAGTTCATAGCTTTCATAGTCACATTTTTAATGAGTTTAATTTGGTAGAAAATCTCTCTCTTATCTGAGGTTGAGCCATTTAGAAAGTCATGAAGAAACAGACGAATAGTGAGAAATGTTCTAAACCCTATTTGTTTTCTACCATCAGCCATCGAGTGAATGTTTTCATTTTGAAAGTAGAAGACAGAGACCTAAAAGGTATTATTGCTTTTTTTCCACATCAGTCTATTAAAAATTAAAAAACTCTTCTGCTTCTGCTTCAACCTTTTCAAGCTCTAATACCACTAAAATAATTTCTCACACTCTTCGTCTGCAGGTTACTTGGGGATCTACAGTCTTTTGAGAACTCCCACAGTCCAACTGCATGTTCTCCACACAGATTTAGGTACTAAGTGCTGAACCACCACGCTGCCCTTGATTGAGACATAAAAATTGATTGTGTAACGGAGTAAATCTTTCTATTTGTGCTGACCAATAAAACGTATTTATCATCACTTCCTTGTTGCTTTCTAGCCTCTGCAAACACTGCCAAGATTTGAGTTCATGCGTGTGGGTTAGGGGGGATTGTTTTTGTCTTTATTGTTGCCTCCACATGCCAAAGGATTTGTATTTAATCATTCCTGGGAGGCTTGCTGAACTTTATTCATTCTACCATCCATACCTCAGAGGTCTGTATTCTGAATTCCCAGACACTTGTCCGTACCTCAGAGGCTGACATGCTTTGTGTTTCCTTATTTCTTTCCACCTCTTCCATCCATCAGAGGCTTCTGATGGATGGGTTTACCAACACTCGGTTGTAAAATCTGTCATGTGGTAAATTGTTTGTGCTTAAAGAAGCCGTTGGCTGTGCTGAAGAAGGTTGTTGGAGGTAACAGCTCATAGTGACGCGGTTCAGTCACCGCAGCCTTTTTTATCCAATAAATAATAATTATAATAATAATTATAATAATAGGGATTTTACATTTGCGTTTCTGCATGTCCCTGTTTGTGTGCTGACAATGAGTCTGTGGTAACTTTACAAAAAGCCTGGAACTGTCCTCCTGTCAAACACAACTTTATAGGTTGTTGTAACGATTGTTTCAACACAGAATAAGTAATTTTATTATTTATACCACTCCTCACCAGTCTCCATTTTGGTAGCACTAAAGGCAACGCTGCTCTCACTGCAGGCGCCTGATGCAGGTGTAGCTGCACATATAGACTCTGCTCTTCTGGCTGAATGATGCATTATCTTACTGATCAGTCTTCATCCACATCATTGAAGGGGGATGACATATTTTGCCCCCAATGCTGACTCAGATTTAGCTGTAAGCACTGATCCTAAGCTGCTGTCGTCACAAAGATCATTTCTCGTCCATGTTATGTTGTGCCCAGCACAGGTGCTGACGTTTGTTTTACAGTTTATGAAATGTTTATCTACCCTGCTGAACTCTTTATGTATAGGATATTTTCAGCTATCAAAGGCGCTGTTGATAATGCGACGTGAAAATCATAGCGAAATGGAAAAGTCTAATCCAATAAATAGTAAATTATGACTTGCTTTGATTGAAAAAAGAAAACATATCTCAAACTCAGCAGGTTATTATGGAGAGTTCAGTCAAATCTATGGCGAGAGATTAGAGATTAGGTGTGATTCGTTTTCACACAGGCTTTGGAGTCTGGAGCTAACTTAAATGTCGGTAGTGAGTAATCCTTGAGCACTAATACGGTTCTTTCTTCCCCTCTGCAGGGAGACACTTGAAGCCAGTGTGACTAATATCCATATGCTCCTCCTGGCTCCAGCTTCCATCAGTTCAGGGAGCCAGGAGAGGTATGGGTTGCCTGCTCTGCTCATAACCTACATATCAACTGAATTTATTGGATTACAGCTAACCTGCTCCTCCACAGAGCTCGACTGCTAGAAATGGTTCTGTGAATGCTGTCACGGATTAATAGAAAATATATGGGAGCCGTGGCACAATGGCGAGCTTATAGGTCACCGAGTATTATAAATGCAGAATATCCAGATTTCATATGGTCAAATCATTAATATTTTGCACTGATTCATCTGTCACAGCTGTCACACTGGGGTTAATTCTTCACACATTAACAGCACAAACAGGCAACGTTGAGTCCATGTCATGATGTAGCTGTTAACTAAAACTAAATACTATAAAAACTCTGGAATCTACCCGCATCTGGCTCATGTAATGTAATACAGGACACTGCAGACGGGTTAGGTAGCACCATTTGTCCTCTGGTGACAGGGTTTAGGAAACTGAAGCAGCTCAGAATGACAATTAACACTTCTAATTGTCTCATCGTGACTTTTAAAGTGTCACAGTGTAACTCCAGCTTAGTCCACAGCACGGAAACATCACACAGCTTTTACCGCCATCGAGCAGATTATGGACATTATTCTGTTTATACTTTGTTCTGTGTAAGATCTTAAACCGCAAAGCGCCTTGACATGACCCTGTTGCGATTTGCTGCTACACTGATGAAGTTGAATTGAATTAAGTGTGTATAGGAGTAGCGTCGTGTGCACTATTTCATAAGCCTCAGTATTGATTTGTGCTCGCTGAACTAAAACTCATTGTCTGTTCCAGCAAATCCATTTTCAGCCTCCACAAGTATTGTCCTTGAGCGGGATAATTAACCCCCCGCTGCTCCGGTGAAGCTGCTCAGCAGCTGTGTAAAGGTCTGTTGTAATACTGTGCAGATTGAAGTCTGAAATAAGCATTACCTGGTTGCCTCCAGATGAAGACAAAGTACACAGAGCCAATCACATCTGCTCTCAAATGCTGTGCTATAAAGAATAGGTGTAAGAGTGGGGATCCTGGGAGTAAACTGGAAGTCATCTGTGATGTTGTTTTCCTTTTAGTAGCACCCTCGTGCTATTAGTGGAGCTATAATTCAATTCAATACATCTTTATTTGTAGAGCGCCAAATTATAACAAAGGTCTCAGGGCACTTAGCACAGCAGGGGGAGGACTTTGCAAAATATAAGTGTATAAATACAGAACTACATGGAAAACCCAGCAGTCCCATTTGAGCAGCAGTAGGCAACAGTGGAGGAGAAACCTCAGCAGAACCCGGATCAGGCGGGTTGGGTGAGTGGACAGAGGGGAGAGAACAAACAGGTAGGCAGGGGATCAATCACTGCATCAGCTGCTGCACATCTGACGACGTGAAAACCTTAAAGTAAATAGACAGATGCATTATTTTATCCGTGTGACTGTGAGCATCCTCATGTTCAACTGCTGTATTCAGTAATATATATTATTTCACCATGAGTGATGTGCAGGAGTGGACCACGTTCCGCCCACAGCCAGCCCTTTTCTTCTCCACTCCAGAGACGAACTCATGGAGCAGTTTGGACAAAGGGAGCCAGATCTGGTGCCTGGATGTGAAGTGTCCTCTTGATCTTTGAGCAGCTGAAGGGAGCCTCATTTTCCCCTCTGCGTGACGGCAATTTCCTGTGACTGTATTTGATCGGCGGCTCGGCATCTGCGATAATTCTTGGATATTTTCTGCAAATTGCTGTAGAGGTTTTCAAGTGTGATGACGACTGTCGCACTCACATAACGTGAGTGTGTGAGGGAGCTGGAGGACGGTGGAGTCAGTCCTGTATGAGGCAGACGAGAGGCCTCTCCAGCTTTTATGTGGTTGTGTAAAATATGAGAAGCCTGGAGCATGAAACATGAGTAGTCAAGTTACACGAAAACGCACTGAGAAATTAATGACATTACTTTTCTGATCACATCATCCACACGCACGACACTTTTAATGAACACATGTACAAATAGAAAACATGAAATGCGTTTCAGGTACGTCACAGGCTAAGGTTTGCAGCAGCTAACTAAGCACTGATGACTGTGCACAGATCTCCAGACGACACTGCCTTCCATTTCAAATGTTTAACTCAGCGATCCTCCCACTGGAGGCGCCCTCAGGTGTCACCCTTTGAGGGAACTGTGTGGGTTTCCTTCGGGTGTTTGAGTTTCATGCGCTCAGGTTATTTGGCGACTATCACTTGGTTGCAGTGTCCACTGTGTTTGAAAAGTCAAATTTTTAAACTAGTGTCTTCTGACATTCTTTTAGGACTGGGTCGTCCCGACAGTTTCCATGGTGATATGTATGTCACTTTGATGGTTGTTTTTCATTTTGCCATTTCACTGGAAACTATCATTTGTTTTTCACATTTAGTTTGAACATGACTGTACAAGAATAACGTCTTCAATACTGTGTGTGTGAGTGTGTGAGTGTGTGTGTGTGAGTGTGTGAGTGTGTGTGTGTGTGTGTGAGAGTGCGTGTGTGTGTGTGTGTGTGTGCGTGAGGCTCTCTAAGACAGTGACACTAACATTAGGATGGGCACACATGTAATTTCTATTAGTGTTTTCGAGGACGTGTGCAAACACTCATCAAAAACACATTTTAATGTGCTTGTCCTGTTTCCGTTTAATGTCCCAAAACCATCCGAGTTGTCAAAGGAATTTTCCCCACTTAAAATTAGCTTCTCCTAATGAAATTTTAATTTGTTATTATGAGCACAGTTGGTGCCTGAAGCACTGCCTGTGAGGCAAAGATTTAAAAGCCTTGACTGCACTAAACTTGCAAACAAATGGATTCCAGGCTGAAAGAAATTGGATGTATCCATTAAAGTGACGTTACCCAGGCTGTAAATGGAATGTGAGCTACCGACCAGTTCAGTCCAGCATGGAGGACCTAATGGCTGACTCGCTATTGGGACAGAGTAATTCCACTTGACAATAATCATGGGTATCCTATGTAAGTCAATGGCCTGCATTTACCACAAATGCCTTCGCAATGATTGGACAATTTCCTGTCTGGCAGCTCCTCCAGTAAGTGGGCAAGAAATTGATTTTTTTACAGATACAGTGGTGACAGCTGAAACTTTCTCAGTATGTGAAGTTTATAGCGTGTTGGACCTAAGCTATTGTAACCGGGACATGTGATTAGGAAACTATTTGCCAACATGTTAGCTCGAATGTTATTCTTCCCCTATGGGCAATAGTTTTGTCAATCTTTCTCATGCAGGTGCTGAGTTTTCTACCTGAACGGTGTCGTGACGTTCTGTTGTTGAGGGGGCGCCACATTTGTGTCATTGTTAAACTGCATTATTTGACTGTCGGCCTCTTTTGAATGCCTCCACATTCTTTTGCTCCCTTTGAGATCTGTGCCAAACATCTGTTATCCCCAGCAACGGGACAGCGATGAAAAGAATGTTTTCCTTCTCCAGAATGGGACACTGTTTTCCTTTAGATGTTACAAATTACATTTGACACACAGGCCCATCCAAATGATAAGCGTTTGCTCCTCAGAAATTCATTTTGATACCTAACTGGCAAACGTGGTGCCGCAACCAGGCAGCTGGTCCCCAGCCAAGGCAGGGAATTGGACTGATACCATTTTGTTTAAGCCTTGAAAAATATTGTACGTGAGCCAAGCGGAGACAGAATCGATTACCTCATGATGTGACAGAATTTTTAATTAGCCTGAAACAACCTGTCTAAAGAAATGACAGTTAAGTATTAACGGTTGTTGTGGATCAAAGTTTGTGCCAGAATTATAATTATTATTGGTGGAGGTTTCGCTGACTCAGGAGATTGTTGTACAGCGCGATCAGGCCTGTGTGAAGAAAAGTGTAGTGGAAGTCAGATTTCTGTAGTATATTCCTTCAGTGTCTCTGCGTTTCAGTCAGTTTAGAGTCGCTGCTAAAGGACACGGTGATGCAAACAGGACACAGCACAGTCACATGGACTGTGCCCTAACTGGCCTAAATTCACTCTGTCCCACCACACACAGCTTGCTAAGTTGTGTGTCCAGGCTTTGATCTAGTGACTAGCATAGAATAGAATACAATAGAATCAGCCTGTATTATTAAGTGTTACAGAGCTCTTAAGCAAAATGTAAAATGACCCCATATACCTAAGCCACCAAGACGTACTGCGATATGTGCACATGTGTGGGGGGGTGATTGGATTCAAAGTAAATGTTGTGTATTTTCATAAATTTCCATTGAATTATCAGGAGAGCCTCATGATCACAGGGTGAACTGTGAGCTACAATAAATTACAGGAATAAGAAGTTCACAATCTTAAACAAACTTGTTATTAATCTCAAGTAGGTTCTGTGCAGCAAATAACAAAAAAACAGCTTTTTGTTGTTCAGATGAGCCGGGGCACAGTCTCAGGACTGTAGAGAAGAAAACTAAGGGAAGAAATCAATGCTGAGACAGTACATGCAGGTGGACTCCTGACGGCTCTGAACCATCAGGTGGAGCGTTCCAGGTGAACGGCCACAGACTGAGTGATGAACTCCAGGTGGAGGACGCTCCATGCGCCTTTCCTCAGGGTCATTCCACATGACTTATGCACCATCACTGTTTTTCTGCTTCATTAGAAACCTCTCCGCCGCTCTTCCTTCATCATCTCACCTCAAAGCCTGTTCAACAGATGGCCGCCATGGCATCGCTGACAGCTACAGTACATTCACATGCACGGAGAAAGACGGTGTATTAATCTTCCTTATCTCAGAAGATAATTGCTCCATATGAGGATGTAGTGACGTGACGGTTGTTTTGTAATTAATAAACATAATTCTAGCATGTCTGTCGCAGTCATTATGTACCTTTCTCTACCGACTCTGCTGGCAAATTAAGAGCTCTGTCATTATCATTCCAGATGTTTTTAGGTGAGATTAAAACATTTATATTGGGAGAACTCAAGCAGGATGAACCGTCTCATAAGTGATATCATCCACCTGTTGGTTCGGAGAGGGGACAAGAGGACGAGCAATTTTCCTTCCCTTTGTTACTACGTCTTAACATGCAACTATTCAACCACTTCTACATTTATATCAAATGTTAATAAATGAATTATTTGTTAAGCACTTTAAAGGTACAGCGTTCACCACATGCTTGGATCAAGGCCAAGGACTTTCTTCTGGCAGCTGCATCTTTATTGCTCCACTCTGTTTCTTTTTCATCTTACTGCTGCTTTTGATCATGTGGACCATGTTATTGTTTTGCATTATGTAGAAATCTGACTGAGCCTTGAGGATCCAGCTTAAAAACTGCTTTTTTCACACCTCAATTGAGCCAGTCGGCCTCACAATGTAGCATCTTTATCTTGTGGTCCTCAAAGGAGTGGCCTTTGTGTTTCAGATGTAGGTGAACTGCTGTGTCCAGTCCTGAGGAGCTGGCTCCTCTGTGTTGTGCCATGCTGGTTGGTTAACGCACTTTGTTTTTTGGATAAGCGAGATAAAGGTAAAGGTATGCTTTAAACCTAATCTCTTTGTTGAAGGCCACCACTCCCCCAAAATGACCTCCAGAAGAGACATAAGGTGGATTAAAATAATGACTTACAACATGTCCTAAAATGAAACCAACTGCTGTTTTCTTTATTTAAAAACTTAAAAGATTTGGCTGTTTCATGCCTCGTTTTGCTTTTATAACACTTGATAAATTATCCATCTCAGTTCAAAATGCTACTGCTGTGATATGTTAGAAAGAAAGTATAAATAATTAGCAATCACTGGCGCACATTGTCAGATTGGCTAATCGGAAAATGAACATAAGGAAATGAAAAATGGCGAAAGTCGAAGGATCCATCTATGCCCGTCAGCATCCAGACTGAAATATTACCCTGAAGATGCAAATTCAGCTGCCTAGGCCTAAAAATTAAACCTCTCCATCCATCTGTGTGAACACATTGGCATTTTATAAATACAACTGATGGTGTGACTCATAGAGATCCATATTAAAAATGTTATTCTGCATGGATTTATCGTCAAGGGACTGAAATTGTTCTATTTAGAAGCTGCCAGGACGGACAAAAGCACATTTTCAGATTGTGAGGCAGCATGTCTTTAGGACGGTTGTGGAAATAATTAAAGATCAGCATTAACTGTTCCCTTCTTTATCGCATCGATCAATGACAGGAACACGTCAATCACAGAAGTGGCAGAGAAGCACCTAAATATTTTATACAAAATCCATAAACGTACTGCAAATACCCACACAGGTATCCACACACTATTAGTTCTCTTCTCTTAATCTCTTTTGTACATATTTTATACCAACAACACATTTTCTTAACATCTGAAGTTGAAACCACCAACAACTATGTCTATATTTGCAACAGAAATATTTTTTAGACCATTGTTTTTTCAAACTTTTTACATTGGGTAAGTGAAGAGAAACAAACAGCTTTATCTTTTTCAGCATAGCATTGATTTTTGTCCCGCACTTCAAAACTGTGCCTGTGGAGCCAAGTTTCGCTCATTTAAACAACAGAAAGAAAACAAGTATGCCAGCTGACTGTGTCCTGTGCTCAGCTGTCGTTCGGGTTTCAAGAGGAATGAAAAGTCATCCTGAGCTGTGTCATCACATCCTTATTTCACCGAAACAAACAAATTGGCCAAATCTGCAACATCTATAGTCTCGTCCAGCAGGATGGAATAAAAGCGGCTACCTTTTGATTTCAGCGATCCAGAGAAATTAACGGGATTTACACTACAACGTCATACTATGATGTCTTTATATCATTATGGTAAATTTTGGTTCTTGCAAACCACTAGAGGGAACCTACTGCATACCATCGTTTGAGAAGCACAGTTTTAGAGCATTGGAGCTCAGACCATCTAGCGCATCAAGAGATTAACTCGAACGATATCAGACGTAAACAGACGAGCAATAGTAACAAGATACTGGATGTTTAAACTAGAAACCTACAGTATCTGGATCATAAACCTTGTGGTTGTTCAGTGTGGTAACTTTGATGTCAAGGATGAAAGAAACAGAAGGAGAGTAAATCGAACTTGACTCCAACTTGAAGGCTGGAGAGATCGGCTAATTTAAGGTGCAAGTTCGACCAGCTTATTGGTAAAAGCAGATATATTGCATTTGTCTTGTGGGGGTTAGGGTGAAGGGCTCCTATGGCCCAACAGAGCAGCAGGGACATGTTATATGAATCAACTAAGCAACTAGAGGACACATTGTTTTGTCTTGACCACCTTCCATCGAGTTATTGATTTCCTATTTCTTCACTTTCCAGACAGTTCCTTGTACTGCTCATTAACCTCATGGCCTGTCTTACATTGAAATGGGACTCTTCAAAGAAGATGAGCAGAGGAGTGGAAAGGAGAGGATGAAAGAAAGAAAAAGGCAAACTGATGCAATGAAGCGCAAAACCAGTTTAATTCCTGGAGAAAACAATATCAGAGTGTGAGACACAAACGTTTCTTTAGGTTATCCTGTCTGACAGATTATCGTGGGACAGCTGTGTCAGTATGCGGTGTTGAAAGAGGGAATCTCAGAATCAACTTTCCAGACAAAATGCTGCACACCACAGGAACAAAAAGATTTCCTCCTCACTTGGTCTGAATTATATGTGTGTTCAAACTGCTGGAGGGCTTTTAAATGTGACCACCAAAGCTAGAAATGAGTGCACTGATGAGACTGTCGGGCACTTTGGATAAAAGCCTTCCACCCAGTGGCTTACATTCATTTTCATGTTCTGTCAAAGCAGTGCATTGAACAGGACAGAACAAGCAGACAGGAAGTGCAGATAAATTGTCACTGAAATTAAAAAAAAAGATGTTCAGTGATATTTTTCTTTCATAGGCAGAGTGAAGCAGTAAGGGAGGTCTTGCCTACACTTACAGTCATTTAGAGATGATGATCAAGTGACGGTGAATCGGGATTTTCAAGTCAGAGATCAAGTCATCTACTGCTCTAAGTAAGAGGAACTTGACCAGAATCAAACATAAGAACTAGAATAAAGTTGCTTTAAGTTGTTTCTGTGCCCATTCTCCTGAACAGGATGCAGCTCCTCTGCACTTTAAAGAACAGAAGAGCAGAAGTTCTATTTACCACCCAGACAAAGAGAATGTCAACGAATTTTACACTCACGACCACCAGAAATGTACAACTGAATCCTAATTGTATAACAGTGATAGGATATGTCCTCAAAATTACCTAAGACATGTTGTAGGGTTAGCAGATGAAGCAATACAGTAAAAACCCCAACACAGAACCATGAGGTACACCGTACAGTAGTGGACTCGAAGTGTCCTTTGAGGCAGCCACAAAAACAAGAAACACCAACCCAATGACTTCAATCAATCGTGTATCAAAGGCTGAAGAAAGATCAAAAGAACTGTACATTTACCAGCATCACTCTGCAATAAAATGTCACTAGAGACCCTGAGCAGAGCAGTTTTAATTGAATGCGCATTTTATAATGCTGAATGAAATTGATCCAACATATTGTGCTGATCATTGCATCAAAAAGTTGTTAAACTACAAATTTCTCCTGGATCTTAGCAATAAATGGCAATTTAGAGACTTAGGGAATTACACAACCTTAATAATAATATATTTATATAATACTAACATTTAAAAATATAGTTTTTCTTTTTATCAGAGGACTACTCTAATCAATATCATCAACATAATTATTGTGATAACAGCAATGGTCTTGAAGATGGACTTGAATTGGTTTGGGCTTGGTCTACTGCTGTTAGGTTTTCTACATTATTCTGTGTAAACTTTACACACAAGTGCCTTGACATCATTTCTGTTGTGATTTTAGTCTCTTCTGAACATGTATTAAAACTGTGGGATATGCTGCCACAAATGTCTGACTACCAGTCACAGCATTTATTTACGGCTATGTCCTTGTGCACAATTACATTCAAGCTTCGTCTCGTTGTCGATTTTTGATGCTCAAACTCTGAGAAAGAAAAAAGTAGGGGAAGAATTAATCATTTCAAAATGGAAAAGGAAATCGGGTCCAAGAAAATGCACGAGTGGATTTGACTGTTCAGAGCAGAATTTACATCAGACACTCCAGACTTAAAGCCTTGTTACGCAGCGATTCGTGCCTGCAGAGTGTGACTGGATTCTCACTGATGAGAGCGTACTCCAAAGGGGATCTTCAAAGGATTGTCTGCCTGAAGAGACTCCTTTAGTACTTCACCTGCACAAACTGAATACTGTTCCACTGAGGGCTGTGTTTCCAAATAGACATGTTTGCCTCAGTTCGTACCCACCAGTAATTAGGAGTGTGAAAAGATGCATAGAAAAGCAGAGAAAATTGAGATCTCAGAAGAGACGGAAAGATGTTCATCAGAAAAATGGTTGCTAATCCAAACCAGCTGACAGTTCCTGGAAAATGAATGAATATGACTAATGTGAGCTGCGAAGAGAAATGCACATTGTGCATGTGTCACCCAGCTAATAAAAGTGCGTGTTTGCTTATGTTTATTACAAACGGCCCAACGGCCACAATTAAACAACAGGTATTTGTCCAAACACTTCACAAGATGAATACATTTTGTAAAGTTATCCAAGCTACACCAATTTTAAATCACTGCCACAAAAGCTCGAGAAAACACACTATACAAATAACCTGAGCAGTAACTTGCGGCGTCCCACATCTGTGAACACAGTCCAGCCAGGACTTAGCTATTTTGCAAATCGGTGCTACCATGCAATTTTGGTCCTATCACAGCAACTAACTTGCTTATGAAAGGCTGCTGATGCCATGTAGTGTTACTTTCTTAAAGTAAAACCCTTGTAGAGCAATAAAAGACCGGTGCACACAAAGATTCACGCTTTCAAAAACCATTTTCACCAAGAGAGTCGAGCGTATTCAGAACTGTGGACACGTGGCGATTCTTTAAATATTAAAAATGAAATCCAACCAGTTTCGGATTCGATCTATTTATCTACGGATGAAACACAGCGCAGATGGTTTTTTTTTTCAATGTCCTGTCAGCTGAAGACAAAACAAACAGGTACTGATCAAATCATCAGTTTTCCTTTCATGGTTCAGTTTCCTCACTTGTCCAGCTCAGCCATGCTTGCATGATGAATAGTGGTGTGATCAAAGCAAGATATTTTGTGGCCACAGCAGGTAGTCAGACACGTGTGCATAACTGACAGCACCTGTGTTTTCACTGGTCAAGATCACAGTAGCACAGGGAGACGAATATGGAGTGAATAACACCAGCTCTCAGGAAACAATTGGAAAATCCAGTCCTCAGAAATTGCTTGCCTCTGTCGATTCAGATTCAGGTTCATGCCTCTCCTGCAGCCTGAAATCATTTTAAGTTCATCAGTCCTCAGAGATCCCAGCAGCTATTTCACAGACGCTTGTTTCTGGCTGGTGGCAGTTCTGGTAGTAAAGAGCCTGTATTCAGTTCTGCCAATCAGCGTGTGAATTATGTCCATGAATAGTTAGAATCATTTTAGTTGAAAGGAGTAATTCGCCTGGCTAGAAGCTATTGAATTGCAGTCCTTTTGTTCAGTTCAGTGGTTTCCATTGCATTCTCAGCCTGCTCTGTTTTGTACTGAATGGCAGCTTTATTTATTTTTTACAGTTTGACACTTGATTCTCTAAACGTGTAAAGACTGATTTTTTTGAATTGTTATTCTTCTCTAATATGCTTTATCAAAACTTCGTTATATGACCCGAGAAACCTCGGACCCAGTAACAAAGTCACAGTTTCATTAACGCACACAGATTGCTACACTGTCTGCATGTCTGCACTTGGACTGTCAGTCAGTGACATCAAATCCAAAGCATATGCCCTGAAATTCATGATGTCAGGTTGGCAGAAATGTTATTTTTGCCGGTCGCCAGCTCAGATGTAAAAGCTGCCATGATATAAATACAGCACATGTGCCTTGCAGAAGGACAACTTGACAGCAGCTCTTCAGAATACGGAGTCACAGTTTGTTCATTTACTTACAGGGTCTGTTGATGAGAAATACCTGGGCACCTTTCCCTCCTTTCTGTGTTGCTTTATAGCTGTGAGTGAAATCACCTACACTTTCTGACTTCTTTGGGTGGTTTGATATTGCTCAGATCACCATCTGGTGTTTCAAGCAATTACTAAAACATGGGTCACATAAACAGTTTCAAGACTTTTGTATCACCAGTGATTCAGTAAATGTAAACTTGTGTTGCATGCTTGTGGAATAGAAATTCATTTTTCGATGTATTATTATAATTATTGATTTTGAAATACAATGTTGTCAAATAGAAATTATTTGGTGTATTCGAGCTGGGTGTATTTACATATATATCTATAACCTCTCCATTGGGGTTAACACCTAATTATTATGAGTAGATGTCATGATGCTGTAGCCTGGGCATGCATGCATTTTATATGAAAATACAACATCAATCAATTTCAATTTCCATTAAAATATTTTATCCAGGTAAATGATGACAAATGGTGGGAAAACGTGCCAAGAGGCAAATGTACGTGTCCTTCACTTCACATTCTAGGACAGAGCAACAAGTCCTCCTAAAGGAAAGACGTCTGCTTAGTTGATCCAGCCACCAACTGTGACATTTGGGTGTAGAAATACCACGTTTACTACATGTGGCCCACAGTTCGCTGCTGTTACGAGTCACATTTTAATGGTAACAGGCTTCTAAGCAGAGGAACTGCAACGTTGGTGACGTTCGTGACTAGCATGTTAGCAGTTACCTTAGGACCTACAGCAGTCAGTTGTCCAGCATAGATACGTCCCAGATAGCAACTTTGATGTGGCCCAGAACCGGCCCAGACTCACCACTTTCACGTGTGATATCAGGCAGCCCAACTCTTAGCCTGGCCTGGACCGGATACGGCCCAGATTCCCCTCTGTCATTGCTCCGTGATTTTGAATGCTGGCCCTTAACTGGCTCACATCTGATCTGATTTCTAACCTAGTCTGAAGCAGATGCAGGCCAGACACACCTTACGGCTCACTTCTGGGTTGGAACGACGATCCTTACCAGGGTAACTCAATCACAGCTTTCCTGAATTTTTACAGATATAGGGTACAGGCTCATGAACTGTGTCTAGTCGGCGTGCAACAACCGAGCCCTGGGAAGCCATGCTCAACTGGTTTGCCACCCCCACCTCTGGCTGGGTGGTGTAGGACCCAGCGGAACCCAATTCCATCTTCATAACTACAATCGTTGTTAAAAGAAATGACTCCACAGACAGTTATTATTGTTTAACAGTTATATATATTTTCAAACTGAGCAAAGCACACGAATAAGGCTTTTTTTAAAAGCAGTTCCATCACTAAGAGTCCGAATACACTGTTACCGTTAAACAAGGACAATACAGAAGATGAGCTGCACCCTGAACTCAGCCAAAGTTGGCTCACATTAAACACACACCACAAAAGGGCTGGATATGGCCCACAATATTGTGCCAGTTTCAGCAGTCAGCCAGATGTGCCACGTCTAAGCCGGATTCGGGCCACATGTCGGTGCTATCTGGGGTGTTGCTGTACCACTTTCTGCTTTGACCAGATTTTTCATCATTTTTACAAACTCTGCTGCTCCCATAAATTACATAGTTAAAACTGTTCTTCCAAGCAAAGTGTATTTGATACCCATCCTGGTTAGGACACAAAACCATAATTATCATTGGTCAGTAGATGAAGACAAAGGAATGCACCTTAATTGAATTTTTTCTTTATCTAATTATTCTACTGCAGTTGACGACCAACTGAAATTACAGATGTGCCTCATGTGAAATTAAAACCCCTACTTTTGATAATAACTGCCTTCTAAAAGTGCTGCTAGTCATGATGAACTCTTTGAGCCTCCACCTCCTCTGAATCCACACCTGTGGGAAGAAGTTAAAATATTCAGAACAAGATGGAAGAATTGAAAACTACAGCATGTTAACACACAGCACAGCAGGGATTGTTGATGATACCCATATTTCACTCACTTCTGTGATCAGGGAACCACTGCTGCAGCTCTTTTAATCACCCAGAACCTCAGGAGACCCCGTGAAAAGCGGCGGTTTCACAGCTCTGTCGCTTTAAAATCCATGAAAATTGATGAATGCGGCACAGTGTCCCAGGCCCTGAAGATGAGCTTCACTCTATGATTATACAAACTACTGATATGCACACTGATATGAGAGCTGTGTTAAGGAGGAGAGGGGAAAGAAAAATCTGTCTTTAGTCAGTCATGCGGCTTTAGAGATTATTCCGGGTCACAGGTTCAAACAGTTCCTGAAGTTCTTACTGTTCTGCTGAGCTTTGCCTGAAGCTGCTGGTCTTCTCCCCGTCTACTAGCTTGTTCTTCCGTGTCCTCCGTAAACTTTCCTTTTTCATTTGTCTCAGTGTTATCTGCTCCGTCCGTCTGCTTCCTCAGAGGAAGATGACATGGCTATGTTTATCGGATACAAACAATCAGAATCAGAATCAGCTTTATTCGCCAAATATGTTGCACATACAAGGAATTAGCTTCTGGTCTTTTGTAGCTTCTCTAGGACAGAACAGACAGAGAACAAGTACATGAAAAACAATAAATTAAAGACAAAGTGTAACAAGACAGAAAGACAAGACAGTATGTGTGTGTGTGTGTGTGTGTGTGTGTGTGCAGTGTGCTGAGTTTAGTGCAGTTTGTGTCCATGTAGCAGCAGCAGTCCGTTGTTTATAGCAGATATTGCCTGAGGGAAGAAACTGTTCTTATGTCTGGTTGTTCTAGCAAACGTGGCTCTGTAGCGTTTGCCAGAGGGGAGAAGGTGGAAGAGGTCGTGTCCGGGGTGTGAAGGGTCTTTAGTGATTTTCTCTGCCCGCTTTCTGACCCTTGAGGTGTACAGGTCCAAGGCCAGTACACCCTGTGAATGTGCATAGGACTAACAGTATTTATTTATCAATTCATCTGTTTGTTTTTTAACAGTAATCACGTAACAGGGGAAAACAATCCAACTCTGACACGAAATTCCGCGCCTCTAAATCCTGTTCCTGTCATCCTGTCATTGCGCCAACATCGGCTGTCTCAACTACTCATATCACCAACGTGGCTGTTTGCTGCATCGATGGCGTCTGTCATCTCATAGAATACGTAGCTATGACCCTGATTTTCACACAGCAAAAACATGATTTGGTTGGAACATCTGGGTCTGGTTTAGGCACTAAATAAACATGATTACACTAACCCTAACCCAATGTATGTTACAGTATATGTAGAAAAAATGTAGCAGGCAATGAACTTGTCCCAGTGTTTACAGAAAGAACATAATATGCCTAAATTGCCATTTTTATTCTGTATCTGTCTCTTGTATTTTTTCTTCCTTTTTCATATTCACTCTGCCTCTAGAAGATTCAGCAGGTGCTGTGTGACTTTAAAAGGCCTTGGTCAGTCAGCCAGTTTCACATTTAGCTGCATCTCCAGAGACAAAATTTGCTTTTTAAGAGCTGTAATGGAAGTGAGATTCAGTCTCCTGTATGAGCAACCAGTGTGTTTGATAGGCAAGAAACTAAAGCTTGTGTGTGTGTGTGTGTGTGTGTGTGTGTGTCATATTATGGTTTTCGTTCTGCGTGTGTTATAAGATGAGACAGGAGAGTCTGCAGTCTAATAAATTGGATTGCTGTGAAGCATGTCTTTTTACTGACTGTCTCTCACTCTGTGCCTTAAACTGAACACAGCAGCAGCGGCAGCCTTAATATTACTGACGTGCAAATACATGTAAAGAGTTAATTTAAGGCACAAAGGGTTCGGGGACACGTGGCCAGGAGAGGAACCAGGAGCTGACCACCACTGAGAAACAGTAATGATTTGGGGAGCTCTGGCATAGTAGGACCAAATCATTCGCCTTCTTCAGCTGCCTCCGCCTCCCTGTTTCTCAACAAACAAACGCATCTCAGCACGATGCATGAACACTTTGTCTAAAGTCTGAATCATATCTTCTCTAATATCACGGGGGAACGACTGGAGCGGCTGGTCTCAGTCACAAAACAAGTCGCATATTCAGAAGTGAATTCACATCACACTCCTTTTCCCCCAGCCCCAAACCCTGGAGCCACATGTTCTCTCCTATGCAGAAATTGAAGCAGACAGGTTGCAGTAATAGTTCTGCCTTGACTGGGCTGTGTAAAGAAAGTCCACAGCCCTGCTAGCAGCTCTGCACCTCGTTGCTTGTACTTGAAAAAATAATTTGGTTTGGTTCACTTTCTTACAGCTGAGCAGTAAATGCTGAAGCTGACAACATTTAGACTGGCATTATCATATCAGGGACGCCCGCTGTGTTTCCAATAACTCTGAAGAAGGTTGAACAAACGACACAAAGGTCCCAAACCGTTACTGTTACTGAACAGTAGGTCGAATCCTCCATTGTTGTTTCTGCTCGTTGTTGCTTTTCTTCCCCGTTTCTGTTCTTCAGTTAACTCTGCGTCAGTTTCATCTTCCTCCTCTGTTTGAAAACTATCTCCCGCGAAAACAAGCCCCGTTTATTATCCCTGCTGCTCCCACATGCCATGAATCTGCTCTAATTGAGACCTTGATCATCCCACACAAGACGATGCATGGATGGGAGACAGGGAGAGAGAGATGGTCCAATTAGCATCTCTGCCGCAGCCTGACTCCCGGGAGGTTCGGGTGGTCCCAGGGATCTAATTTGAAGAAGGCTTTGAGAACTCAAAAGTTACCTCAGTCAGTTTATTGCAGAAGAAGAACGGCTTCCACATTATTCATGCTCCGACTACCTGCACCTGCCAATCACCGAGGTTATTATCATGCCAGTGCAGTTCCAACTTACTGCCAGAACAAGGGCAGAATTTATTACAGATTTTTAACTTTTTTTCTGCAGGTAATCTTTTCTTACTCCTTTAGAAATGGAGACCCTGCCACTATTTGCCTGAAGAGGATTCATATAGCAACAGCTGCTGGAGAAGTTGTTCCTGGAACAGTTATCTCACATTTTAGCAGCCACTACCTGTAGCGCAGCATTAATTTGACCTGTCACCGCATTCCTCACAGAAACTGACACTAATTAGCATCAGTCTAACCAGCTGATGATGTTTTATCTCTCCTCCTTTTAATCAGTGCTTCACTCATTCAGAAAAACTGGACGCAAGCAGCACTTAACACAAAAATCCTGCCACATGAGGAAGAAGGCGGCTTCTTCTTCAGTGTCATTTACCAGTTTACATGCAACCAAACGCTTTGTTTGAAGTTTAAAGCGACGACCATCGTCATATAACCAACATCGTTGGTGCACATTACGCGAATATCAAATATATCAAACAAACATCTGTGAATCAGGCAGAAGAAATTTCCCACAGTTTGGCCCATTCCTGCACAGTCCATCCACACCAACACGGGGATTCACTCTGGCTGTGCAAGTGTCTGTTTTTCACCCAGTAAACTACAAAGGATTCACCATTTTCCCGTTGGAAATGAGTCACTCAGTTGCTGAAATGCAATGCAGACTGAAACATCACCTCACTTTGTAAGCTTTGATGTTCCAATTTAACAAGTAGTGTCTTACTCAAGATCAAAGCCCAGGGTCATGCCTCTGCATTTTCCTCGTGTCGTTCTCTGCTCTTATTATTCTGCACAATGCATCTCAGTGACAGCAACTCACATTAACCTCAAAAGGCTTCAACATGTCAAGGAGGAGTACATTTGATTTTTTTTCCAGCAGAAAAAAAATGACCCACTTTTATTTTATTTTTTCTCATTCCTTTACATTTTTCCAAAACTTTTACAAGTTGATTATATTTTGACTCGTTCAAACGTGAGTGGGTCCTTTTCTACCTTTTGTTTTCTGAAATCATTATTCAGATTTCACTCTAATCGCCACATTACTCTCCTAAATGTAACGCAGCAGTGTGCTCCCCTTGGTTTCCCCAATCTTCCATAAAGCCCACTTCCAAACAAGCAGCAAACCACTGAGAAGTGTTAAAGTTGTGGAGGATTTTCTTGAACATTAATGTCAGAGAAGCTAAAAGTAACAATTAATGCAAATTAAAATGCTAATTTGATCTACAACTTACTATGAAATGGCCACTTATTTAAAGATTTTACAATAATTAAACAGAATTTTCTGTAAACTCAAAGTTACAAACATCTATCATGCAAATGACCAAATGTTTAAATCCATCCGTGAAACGGTTCAAACCACTGACCTACTAAAGCGGCACCATCTGAATGAAACGTATCACATGTTATTGCAGGGCTGTAGCACAAGATTAATCTCCACCAGCTTTTTAGTCACGCTTCCTCTGTAGCGTGTTACATGAGTATCTCTCCCCAGTGGAAGACGTGGCAGCCCTTCAGTCAGCGCTGCAGAAGTGGGGAGCAGCCTTCATCATCCTCCTGTGTGGCTGGACATGGCTCACAGGATCAGCGGGGGGTGGGGGGAGTGGGGTGTCTCTTTGGGTCTCGTCACAGAGAATATGAACACCGCTGCTGCTGCCGCTGGTGTTTCATGGAACTCTAAAATGTTCAAGATATATATATATATATGTACATATATAGATATATCTATATCTATAAACATGTATAATATAACAAAAGCATTGTGAAATAATCAAACACATAAAAAAAAAAATGTGCTTATTATTGTGAAATATTACTTCATGCTAATTCTTTTCCAATGAACAGAGATTATTGCAGATTGGCCTTTCATTCCATTCCAGTTGTTTTTGTACCAAAACGTTTGTTTTTTCCAAAGTAAAGCTTTTATTTTGAAATGTTTCTTGACCTGTCAATCCCGGACAGTCAGGGCAGAGCTTAGTCTCTCTGCCAAACTGGTCCAAACACTTAAAGCGCAGGCCTCTGGATCGCAGAGTCCCATCGTTACTCTGCAGCCAGCAGAAAGTATTCTCCAATAAGTTCTCCAATTCTGTGCACAGAAAGAAACACGTTCACGTTCTAGCTCCTATGAAGACACCGTGTCATGTACCCAGAGGCAGAGCAGGTGTGCAACGTGCAGGTGCCTTAGTCTGTTGAGCGAGTTTCAGAGGTTAATGCTACAGTCTTCTTCAGTAGTTGCTAAAAGTTGTTTGAAATATGCTGATCTCTGCATGTTTCCTTTCCCAAAACATGCTCCTCACTGAGAGGGTTGTTCCCCCGCTGGCCCTGCCAGCCACCAGAACGTGAAGAGCAGACTGAGGCAGGTTTGGTGGTGGCCAGGGAGCATTTACCCTCCTGGTGCTTCACACAACTAGGTCACTGAGCTAAAAACTGCTGGAGCTCCTTCAGGTTCACGTTACATGGATTCTGACTGAATCCATGTAACTGCATGAGAACAGAGCACGTCGAACACACGCGCTGTTTCCTGCAGTTTGTATTTAGTATTTATTTCTTTTGGTTTTAAAGCTAGCTTTAGTCGTGGGCGCTGGGTAAACAGTGCCGATATCCTGACATCTCTAATGATTGAACATATGAATATAATGGAAGAGCTAACTGTAAGGAACCAGGAGGTTGCTGTACGTCGCTGTGAAGCCACAGAGCAGCAGGTAAATGTGCACGTGAAGAGTTCTTTACTTTAGAAATGTGCAAGTTTGGGATATTGTAACATCAGCACATTTAATATTGTCGAATGAAATGAAAGCTTGTGTTGTGTTGTGCCAGTTGTACGTATGTAAAATCAGACTGTGAAGTACTTTTATTTATTTAATTTGTGAAGCCCTAATTAAAGACAGGGCTCAAAAAACTCATTTTTCACTGTAGTGCAGAAGCTTTAGAAGAATTAAAAGTAAACCGATTTTTCTTCGGTTCTGCTCTGTGACAAACTGCAAACTGCTCCTTTCGGAGGGAAAAAAATCCACCAGCAAAGTTTACAGATGAATGTCGTCATGGATTTTTGCAAGTGGGAAAAAAAAGAGAAATGAACAAATGTCCCTTTGACCGTCTGGAACCTTAAACACAGCTCCTCAAATATACAGTGTGTTAATTGTTGTAAAAAGGTAAAAGAGGACGAAGACAAACGCGTTGGACTAGAAACAGACCAGATGATACATTCACTCCCAAACTGTCCTCAGGACAACAGGAAGCAACCACGCGACAGCGCTGTACGATGGGAACAAACCACAGGTATGAGGTAATGTTACACCAGAAACACGGTGAAATAAAACCAACCCATGATCTCCTGATAAGGAATAAACTGCCCCCGGTTTAGTCTCGCATGTTGTTCAGTTAGTGAAGGAGACGCTGAGAATTTACACAGTGGAAGATGAGTTTTTAAAGCGATAGAGGGACAGACACAGGGAAGTCTTAGCAGTTGAGGAGCCAAAGAGGCGACATGTGACTGGGTCCCTATAATCTGATTAGTACAAACACAGCGCCCAGCTACACAATCCAGCTCGGTTCATTACACTTTGTACTGAGGGAGCGAGACACCATCTAAATGTCATTTCACGTTCCTTCCAGCTCAGTTATTTGAGTCTGCAGACAATAACTTGGAGCGAATCCTGTTTTCCAGCTGCTGATTTTTACAGCAACACTTACAGAACTTATTACGAGTGATTCATCACATCCTAACAGAGGCTCTCAGATTACTTTTGCTGTGTGGAGATTTGAAAGTGCTGATCAAAGCAGCCAGACTTTTCGCTAAATTAAACAGAGAAAGGAAAAAACAACTTGTCAGCGTCCACAGCACGGACTGCTTATTGATTTTCATGGCTCGCGTTTCAGCCTCATTACTCACGGAGCTACAGTAAAACCGCAGAGATGCTGCTGCCCACGTGAAATTGCCAAAATCACCGGAGGAAAGCGTCGAATCCCAGACCTAATTGAGATCCAATCACTTTCAATTACAAAGGTTTTCCATCCGGTGGGGTGGAGGTGCTGTGAATGGCACGAGCGCCGCCCACTCGCACCCACTCACAATATGTTACAGTGCCGTTTTTACACGGAGTGGGGGTGTGAGAGGCGAGACAGCCATAAAACGCAAACAAAACCTGTCGAGGACGGCTGCCAAGTGAAATGTTCAACCCACCAGCACCAAGTGCAGCCTCTCTCTCCTTCTGCAGGCGGCGTCACAGCATCAGAGCCGCAGCTCATCTCAGGGTTTTCATGCTAATGCACGAAGCTCAAGCTGACTCCAGGTCATTAACACCTAAGATGGAGTTCACGCTGACAACATGTCTATGTTTAGTCAGATGGAAGGAAGAAAGTTTGGTAGGAAGTTGCAGAGGAGTTCTGTCTTCAGCTGTTTCTGAATGCTGAGCGTGCAGAGCTGGAGTTCATTCCGCCACCACGGGACCACAGGCACTGGAACCCTGCGGCGTTTCACATGCTGCATTTCATCATCCAGAGGGGGTGTGGCCGCCCCGTCAGGGGGGTGGGGGGTGGGGGGGTGCAGGAAGTCACGAGAAACAGCTGCTAACATGACAACAGAAGAGTGAGCTGCAGTGAACATGAGCCACAGCCAGAGACCTGCAGGAACAAAGCTCACACGCTTTGCAGTGGTCGCGGGTCTGATGCTGAAGAAATAAAGAGTTGGACTGTGAAACGAAGCAAACAGCTTCAGGAACGTTTCAGGAACGTAGGCGACTCACTGAAGGAACAAACAATGAACGTGGATCTATGGAGCTTTACTTTTACTTTGCTTGGCAGACGCTTTTATCCAAAGCGACTTACAAGGAGCTAGCGCTGGGTGTCTGGCTCAGG